>WYDF02023060.1:0-13113 GCA_009867245.2 Adranes taylori | reverse complement strand
TTGGAATACTTGTTCAACTTATCACTCGAAACAGGTATCTACCCAAACCAATGGAAATCTAGTTATATTACACCGATACACAAATCTGGAGAGAGCTAATGCAAAAAACTATAGAGGTATAAGCAAAAAGTCAATTATACCAAAATTATTGGATTTAATCGTCTCAAAGAGAATATGATGGACTTTTAAAGACATAATCAATCCAAATCAACATGGCTTTTATACCCGAAGGTCAGTAATAACAAATTTAATGACATACCAAAAATTCATCCTCTCATCATTCAAGGATAAACAAAATGTGCGTGCTATTTATTCGACTTCTCCGACTTCTCCAAGACATTCGACAAAGTTGATTACAAAATTATCATCGCAAAGTTGGACACCCTAGGGGTCAGCGGGAACCTTATTAGGTGGTTTGAAGACTTTTTAATTGGAAGAACACAATATGTAAAAATAGGAAGTTTTATTTCAACACCATTTAACGTCATATCTGTTATTCAAGAATCCCACTGTGGAGCAATCCTGTTCAACTTATTTATTAATGATCTGGCTGGCGTTATAAAGCTTTCCCACGTTTTGTTGTACGCAGACGATCTAAAGCTGTATCAATCCATTAATAATAGCAACGAGAAACAAAGAATGCAGGAAGATCTCAACTCACTCCAAAGCTGGTGTCGTGAGCATGGAATGTCCCTAAATACCGATAAATGCTACAGTATTGCATTTCATAGATCAAAACTAAAAATAAATCCCGAATATACAATTGGTAAGAAAACTCTCCAAAACCTGGATAAAATTAAAGGGATAATATTCGATTTAGGGATAATATTCGATCCGCAATTGACTTTCAGACATCATATTCAAAAGACGGTTAGCAAAGCTTACCAAGTTCTAGGCTTCATCAATAGATTCAGTACAGAGTTTAGACCACAAACATATAAAAAGTTATATTGCTCCTTAGTACGGCCAATTCTAGAATTCGGAACAACAGTATGGCCGCCATATTATAATTGCCATATAGATTATATAGAACGAGTGCAAAGGAAATTCCTGAAAAATATGAATTAGAATTGCAGATTGGGTTTGAATACAAACGATGGAAGGAGGAAGGATACACGAGGTCTCAAGTACCCTGCAGCTTAAATCGCTAAATAAAAGAAGGGAGAACTATAACTACATCTTCCTGTATAAAATCATAAACGGACTTATTGACTGTCCAGATTTAATAACTAGCATTCAACTCAACGTACTCGTAAGACCAACACGGAATCATACATTATTTCACGAACCTTATCAGGGAAGCAATTATATGTATCACAGTCCTCTTCAAAGAATTCTACGATTAGCTAATGAAAATTCGCACCTCAATTATTTTACCACATGCCGACAATCATTTAGAAATCAGTTGCGATAACGATACATCTAATGATAAGATTCAAAACGATCAAGCCAGGAACAATGTTCAACTTGATTAGTGAAAAATAGTGCAATGAATAACTTTGTTAAGTAAGAACTTTGTCCGAACAGAACCCAATAATCATAGTCAGCTAAACATGAATAAAAGATAATTTTAATAACAAATATATAAAAATTGTCTTCAAATATTTTAATCCGCATCAGTATGTGTTAAGTTTCAATTATTATATATGAACAAAGGATATTTTAGATTTAGTAATACATGAATAATAATAAGATAAGCCTAGTTAGTTATGAACGGTAAATTTAGACTTAAGATAAAACCGCACTTGCAATATATTAAGTAACTCTATTGCATTTGTATTTGAATAAGGGGTTGATCCCGTAAATAGAGAATTTGAATCAAATTTTGAGATGGTCAGATTTATACCCCATGTTGATTTGATGTGGAATGACCCTCATAGAGATTTTTCGTTTTGTTGCGAGCAATCACCAAAAAGCAAAGCGAACAGAACGCAATGAATACGTATTTATAATCAACGAATTTTAAGTGTACTATGCGATAATTGACTATCAATGTTGGGTAGCCATGTTCTATTTGACTTTAATAATAAAACCAAACGTTACAAAATAAATATAATCCATTATCATAGCCAATTTTCAAAGTATATTTGGAATCGATTAAATAAAATTGTAAAGATTTTTTTATAGAACTATGGCTTTCAGAGCCGATTAAGCTAAAAAGCATTTTAAGTATTTCGAATAAATCAAAGAAAATCAGAAGGAATACCTTTGTTGCCATTTAATAAAACCAGCAACTTGGCGGGATCATCTAAAGTATCAGTCTCCTCGCCAAACGATGGCACATAAGGACACCAAATCACTCTATAGTTCGCATTTGTCATGACATCAGTGTGATTAATGTAAAGTAATAAGGTGCAATGTAATTTTGTTTCGATCTCATCTATATTGTAAACGAACAAATCAGCATTTTCATCCACAAAGCCCAGAATGATTTGTTGAGTCAAAGCGAACGATATGTCCAAAATTTGTCCTTTTAAATCTTTAATCAATGTCCGTTCATTTGTTTCTGAATTTGTTATTCTTATCATATTTGTTTTACCTAAAATGTTAAACAAATTATCTTCCTTAGCGTCACGTTAACAATTAAACCTTGACGCTTGAAGTGTATCCTCACTTTTCATGATTCATCATTACTATTTAATTAACACATTTTAAGCGGGTAACCAAATTGACTAAACTTAAGTGCGTAGCGGGCAAAATTCGCGTAAAATTGCGCGTGTGAAATTTAGTCTATACATTAACACATTTTAATAAAAATTGATAAAACCGCAATAATTTATTGTAAAGTATTATAATAATATAATATATTGTTCAAAAACTATTTACACAAACTATTTCATTTTATTATAATGTATATTTATACATAGACAATTTTTTTTATCTTATTGTTTTGTTAAAATATTTACTAGCACTAATACTAATATTTTTTCGATGTGTGATTTGTGTGAGTTTGAGTGTTTTATGTGCCAGATTTTTACAAAACTGGCACATAAAACACGTCAAACTTTTTTTTGTGAGTGGCACAGACCTGGCATTGTGCCACTCACAAAAAAAGCCTGCTAATTAGCCTGCTATTATTAGCAGGCGAATTCAAGAAACATCGAAAGATGTCAATGAAAACCTTAACAGTTTTATTGCCTTTATTAAGTAAATTAGCGTATACAACTATAAGAAAATAAAAGCAGAAAGATTGAGGAACTAGTTACCGTATAACATGAACTAACATCACATTAATACTTTTTGTAGAATTAGAAATATACCATTTCTAAGGTGTTTAACTTCAAAGCATGTCCCCAATAATAAAAGGTTGGAAACCACTGCTTAATGTATTGCATGTTTATATATTTTAAAGTTAGGTATAAATTAAGTACAAATATGAATACCTTTTATAGCATACGCATATATTTTGCCCGTAAAATGTACAGCTATTAATTGTCCATTATAATATTTCAATTCCCAAGGATAGTTTACAAGATTCTTTAGTTTCACCTTGGAGCTACCATGATTATGCTCACCAGCACTACAGTTAATTGTAACATCTTGAGCAACAATTTCTGCACTAAACTCAACCTCAGATCCAGTGAAATTGCTGTAAAATTTAAGATATTTTGAATGGTACACATCAAAACTGTAAAACATAACCTCGAATTAGTTAACTTACATGCTTTGTGTAAAATTTGGTTTAGATGGTAAAGAAGCAGCAGCCATCGTCTAGAATAAAAGAAATATTATAAGCGAAATACAACAAACTTACAATTACTATATAAAAATTAGGATTCTTCAATCGAATATGAACTCACCATTCCAGGCACCTAATTTATAAAAAGGTTAGAACTATTATATTACGAAATTAGAGTCTTACCAAAAGGTATAAATTTTATTGAAAACCTAAACGCTGTGAATGAATTCAGAAAATTATTTTTATTTTCACAAAATTCATCATGCGTCCACCACCAAATTACAGACCTAATTTAATTTTCTTCTTCTTCTTATTTATTTAACACTGGCATTCTTTCGCCTTCGTGGCCTCTAACCGACGAGAGTTTCGAAAATAAAATCTAGAGCCCGGCAATTGCGCGAACCGTTTTATTTTAGCAATTAATATAATAGGATGAATAGGTGACATTTAACAACGGCAAATGTTAGTCCCAACCTCGGAAAAAAAGACGATCTTCTCGATCTAGCAATGATATTCGATATTTCACATAACACATACTTTTACACAAAGCCACTGATTTAAGAAGTCACTGTTACTGAAATATCATAGTGACAAAGTCACCGATAAAAAATGGGTGGTAAATAGTGTTTACTAAGATTGAGAGAGAACTAATAGCACTGAATGATATCATTAAATATTTGTCACAGTGTGTCGTCGTTGTTTGTGACTTGGCTGTTAACCGATATCATACTATATATTAATAATATATCAGTACATATCGAATATCTTTCGAGTAAAGCTAAGGATTTTGTAACAAGTTTTTTTGTTCTTATGTGAATTTCCTACTTCATAATACTGTTTGTTAAATATAATTTTTATATATTACCTCATTTCATTAAACATTTCACGGAATTAAACATTTCATTTCTTCTTAATAATATTTGGGCTTTAGTTAAACTTAAAGAGGTAAACTATATATTTTTATCATAATCTGCCTAATTTTCTCTATACTTTTCAATATAGAGAGATATTTTGACTAAAGATGCTTTACGATATAACAATAACTGTTATAAATAACTGGTTGTTTTGAAATCACTGTAACTATTACCAGTGATTAAGTAACTACAAATAAGTACAAATATCAAATATAACAGTTATCGCTTATTATCATTTATTGAAATTATATCCATTAGAAATGAACTTTTCTGATGAATAATGAACACTACGATTGGTTATTCTAATACTCATGTATCAGCAGTTGGTACAAAAATAATGTATGGCTTGTCTAGTTTCCAAAATTGTTATTTGTTTATAATATTTAGGCAAGGGTTATAGTCAACCATGTAATAAAAGCAGTGATTTGAGTAAAAGTTACTTTTTGGGTACCAATTGTACTGGTGAGTGTTATTGTCAGGTAAAGGTTACTAATTATTGTACTTTCATAAGAATAATTCGAAACCATATAACCACTTGTACTTGCATAGCAGTACACGCTCGCCGTGACGACGCAAACACGAAACCTTGTTACTTCAGAATAAAAGTCACGGTATAACTGGTTATTTAAAAATAACTTATTATTATATCACTACAAAACAGCTCTTTTGTCCCATTACTTAATTATGAGATAACTCCATTTCTACGATCTCGGTTTTCAACAGACCATTCACAAACCCGAACAGAGACCTCAATTGCTAGTATTTAGAATGACAGTAAATACAAAAAAAGATCAAAATAACTAGGATTCTAGGATGTTCTTCCACCTTGTTATAACTTGTATTTACATTTTTTTAAGAACAACATTAAGTATTCACAAATCCGGTTTTTTTTTTGGGAACTGAGATTTTGTTTAATACTGAAAGGCGCTGGTGCTTTTGATTTATGAAGAAATGCATCTAATGATTTAATCTCTTCTAAAAACAACGTACATTCAAAAAATAGATTATTCAAAGTTCCTCTTACTAAGTTAAATGTATGTTTCTGGTAAAGCGCATGTCCCACCCTAAGTTTGATAAAAGTAGTAACTGTACCCTTCTTATAAACACCTGCTTTTATATACTGCGGACTAACCAGATTGATTTGGAGTGTCCCAGGCTACCTTTCACTTATGTACTGACATCTTTCTAAATTTAATAATGAAGGCACTTGGTGTCTTGCGAGATTTATAGAAGATTCATGGCCCATCTTTGCCAATTTGTCTGCCTTTTTATTCCCCAAAATTCCCATGTGCCCAGGGATCCAACAGAGGATGATAAAGCACTCCTTAAGTTGAGCTACACATATTACATCTTTAATATTTAGGATGATTTTGTGTCTTTTACTATTAACATAGTTCCTTTCGATGCTTTCTAACACACTTAAAGAATCTATGAATGTTACTGCTAAATTTATTCCATGACCCGGAATTCATTTTATAGCAGTCAAATGGCAAAAGCCTCCGCATAGAAAATCGAGATATTAGAAGGAAGAGAATCCTTGATATTAATATCAAAATCCGCGCAAGTTTACGGAACCATTGGTATAAAATTCCGTGTGAGCAAGAAAATGATTAATCTTTAATTCCCCAAATTCATACAGTAAGCTCTGCGGACTACTCTGCCCTGATTTGCACACCTTAAAAATTGTTAAAATTTTGTGCTGCGAGCTGAAATCGACTCTACAGCAAAATGATTTGTTATTAAAGTTAATAGAATGCTACGTTCAGAGAATGCGAAATCCAAAAGTCATGGCTTTAGAATACATTGAAAAAACTCGTAATTCTCGTGAGACAAACAAGCGTTTTAAGCAAACTGAAGTACAAGACCAGTCTTAGATTCTATGATTCGTTTGTTTATTTATTTAAATCTGTAAGTTTATTTAAATCATTTAATAAAATGCTCAATAAAAGTTGTGGAGGGTGCTGGTAGCTCATTTTTCATATACTGCATTCAGAAGTTTTACTATATAACAATAATTATAAATATTGTTCCGTAGATATTATAAAGTTTACGCGTTTCCTTATAGTTATTACCTTATAATGAGTGCGTTAGAATTTATATGAACGAATCTGATGTGTGTTTGCACATGGATGTCACAAGGTATAAAAATCTAATAAAATTAAGGTTTTCGTCGGATGTGAGAATCGTTTGTTACCTTATAATTCTTTTTCAATTAGTCTTTCATCCTCATGTTTCGCGGTAAAACATTTTAAAGAATATATCTGAATATTTTAAATAGGCAAAATAGAAATTAATTTAGAGGTTATTTCCATTTTTGTTTTACGTGGACTAACTACAACGTGGCTACAAAGGAATATCATCTGTACAAGCAACGTAGTTGGGATTGTATACTCTTACTCAAGCACCAAGTTGAAAAAATTAACCGTAACCACGGCGCTACAATAGAATGTTACTTAACTTAAAGATATTATTATTATTATTATTACACGTATTACTTTACTTTATTAGATCTTCCTAAAATTTGGTTCTTAGTTCAATTATTTTATAACAGCGTTAGGCAACGTTTTAGATATTGCAGATGAGTAACTTAGCAATTTCAATTTTCCCAGCCCAGTATCATAATTTTACACTCTTTGGCATGATTATTAAAAGTACATTTTGGGGAAAAAATAAGGTAATAAGGAAAAAGTGTCATTTATGTGTAAAAATACATATATTCAAATGTAAGAAATTATAAAATATTACTTAACTAAGAACATTTTTCACGAAATTCAAATAATCATCATTAAATAAATAAATAAGGAAGTTACATATATTGTTCATTATGAGATGCGTTAATTACAACTAAAATTATACTAATACCATTAACATAAAATAATATTAAATATCACTCATAAAAATATGGTAATCAATTTTGAACAATTTTGCTCGTATGTATAAAAAAAATCGATAAGGTCAATCAATTAATTATGGGGTAACACCAAAGGCATATAAAACGAAACTTAAAACAAAAGCAACCAATGCCAATTATCTTCCATTAAACAATGCTCACTTTGATTACTCTAGCAGGAAAGATTTTAACAGTGAAAATAAATTCTAAAAATTTAGAAAATTAAATTTATTCGTATAAGATATAACAATAAAGTGAATTGCTCTTAAAAAAACAAATAATTGAAACACATTATAGTTAATTCAACTCTTTCCAGTGGTACATAAAACTAAAACTGCATATAAATAAAATTAGCGATTGGCAAAAGCCCACATTAGGCGATAGATTATTGTAATTAATAGTACAGTAATCAGTAATCAAAATCTTTAATAAGAATAGTGTACAAATAATTCATAAATAAATTTTGACATACATAAAGAGTACGCCATAGAACAGAATTTTCTAAAAACAATTTCCTACTAATCACAACATCTTTATTATTAATTACTAATCCAAATATGGTAAAATATATTTATCAACAATTGTATCATTTTTATGCCACATAAAATGATTTACACCTGGCACAGTAATAATACTCAATCTATTAGAATCATTGAGAAATTTCAATCCGATGAAATCATTCTTATAAATATCTCTTTCAAATAAATCCAATACTGTTTCATTCCCGCATTCAAAATAACCGAATTGGCTAAAATTATATTAAAAAACTGTAATTATTGTAAACTGTAAATATATATCATAAAGTTATGTAATATAAAGCTATTAAATCAAATGAGGACAAGACCTTCTTCAGATCCTTCAAAACGCGTCACTCTGCAAAAACATTGCGTCCCTGATGGATTAGTAACAAAACAGTATATAACTAAAATAAATAAACATGTAAAAAATTAAGGCTCCTGGTCGAGGAAAAAAAAACTGTATTAAAACTTCGGTAAACCTCAGGTGAGTAGATTCCTCTTTCTATAAGTGTTGTTATCAGCATATTATATACAGCCACGAACAGAGTCGATAAATGGTATAAAATAATCATTAACTAATTAACACAATGTAAAACCATCAAACAAATAAATCAGGAATGGATCATTAATAAAAATAATTTAAACGAAGTAGTTATACGGTGCATAGCCCTAGAGTGTATTTTGCAAGAACATCGTACGAAGCAGAAAGACGTCAAGAACATTGAACCCTGTACGTAGAGAGGGATAGAAACAACTGCCGCTGATTTTATATTGTGTTAATTAGCTAATGATTATTTTATACTATTTATCGACTCTGTTGGTGGCTGTATACAATATGCCGATAACAACACTTCTAGCATAACGATATAATAGGCCGGATTTGAAAAATCAGCCCGGCTAGAGAAATTTTCTTGTAGAATTAAATAGAGTTTCTTGTAGAACTAATGTAATCTAGAAGTGTATAGCGTCAAAACCGTTGTTAGTAAACTTTCAGAAAACGCACAAGCAACTTGTAACTCATCCTGGACGCCAATATCCCTTTAGGACCCAAAAGTATACTGAAGGACAATAAAACTTTGCTGCCGTTCTGAATGTCTTACGGGAAACTTCTCTAGCAGTAGTACAAAATTTTCATATATGTACCGATTGAAAGAGAACAATTCACCATTCCATCCTTCATATATTCAAACTCAGTAATTTGACTACATTCCGCATAAAACCAAATGTGATCTATTTAGTGTTGAATATCATTCTTGTAATTAATATGTCGCTGGGATCCTGCGGTCGCCGTCTTTTTGTGGTTTTGTATGTAATTATTTTTATGATTGAAGAAAGCTAAATGTGGCATTCCATTGTAAAAATTTCTCTGTCCCGGTCATAGTTATTTAACGTTGAATCAGTTCAAAGCATAATTAGATGAGCAATATAGTTTATGAGACGTGGAAGATACAAATAAAATATGTGAAAGTAGATATTTAAACAGTGTCTTTTTACTTTAAAAAATAAAATATTTTCCTAACTGCACGAATGTTGGAAATTTCATGTCAATCAGGCACCGAGAAAAAGGCTACATATCAATTGGCACATTTGAAACATATTAATGTAGATAGTCCAAATGAAAATAATACAATATTACCTTGATTGCCATGGCGTAATAACATTGTCATCTGGACCACCAATCAATATCATTTTATTTAATTTTAATAATCCACTTTTAAATTCTACACTCCTATTCGTATGTATTTCATTATTAATATATGGTAGAAATTCGGAATAATTATAATATAACCCCTGATGAAATGGATCATTCCAATAGTTTCCTACAGAAGTATGCTGACCTACTCGAGAGTAAAATAATTCGAATGCTTCCTTCAAAGCAATGCCAGGAAATATTATGTGCAAAAATGCCGCTAAAAATATTTTATTAATTAAATGTCAATTAACACTGTAGCAACGTTTAGATCTAAAGACCTTTGAAATATTTTTATTAAGATATGTAATTAAAAAATGTTGAATAAAATTTGTAAAATGACCAGGAGAAACAAAACGAAAGAATAAAAACTCCATGACGTATTTCCTTACATGATACTACACGTTTTGAGGATTATTTTGAACCACAATCAAACTAATACTAAATCACGTTTTAACAAAAAAGGAATTACAAAGATGCAAATAAAACATTTTTTCAGCTACAGTTGTTTTATTTAGAAGAATGGGGAATTTTTTAATTTTTCGTTAAATCGATCTAAACACCTTAGTACAGTGGTTCGTTCTTAGCCTTTTTATACTCAAGAACCTACAAAGGAGCCTATTAATCTATAAATTGTAAACCATCTGCCCCTTCCTCTCCATAGTAATTCTGAACGCAAAATATGAGAGTAATTCTGGTAGTTTTATAATTCCCCCTCCCTCCATTGGGTTCGTAACCCTCGGTGAAAACCCAGTGCTTGCTTGAACTATCAAATTTACAAGTAATAAATAAGTAACGTTATAAATAATTTTCAAGAGATTAGCAATCCTCGTTCCGCGACATGTAATTGTTAGAAATGTGAAGGTTTAAAATTCTAAAGGCTTATAAAATGTGAACAGAGGCAGACTGTAAAATTTTTGTACGAGTACTATTCCGTCTAGAAAGAACAAATTTTATCAGAATGTGACATTACCGGAGAGATGGCAATAATTTATAAAAAAGATTTAAAGAACACATTACAAAATTAATTAGGAAATTTATTCGTCTGTATAAAAATAATTTGTATTTATTTAATTATAATTTGACATACGAATAAATAAATATAATTGTTAATTTGAAAGCAATTAAAAGCTCGTTATTCCAAAATAATTTTTTATTTTATTTTTTTAACTATAATGTGAACGTCTTTCATATGAGGCCCTCTACATGTGTAGTTGTTGACATGTTTCGGGAAGACAATTTACAACTAATAAATAAGTAACGTAACAAATAACTTCTAAGAAATTAGCAAGCCTCGTTTTGGGACATGTAATTGTGAAAAACGTGACGGTATAAAATTCTAAAGGACTATACAATGTAAACAAAAAGACAGACGGTAAAGATTTTGTATGGGTACTATTCTGCCTTGAAAGGACAAATTTTGTCCAAATGTGACATTATCGGAGAGATGGCATGGTTGAACTGGCACGAAATGACCTACCAATGATTTATAAAAAAGATTTAAAGAACACATTCCAAACTTAATTAGGAAATTTATTCGACTGTATCAAATTAATTTGTATTTATTTAATTATTACTTGATATACGAATTAATAAATATAAAAGTTAATTTGAAAGCAATTAAAAGCTCGTTTTCCAAAAACACCATTTTTTAAAATTTTTTTAACTATAATTTATGCCTATAATTAATGCCTTTTGTATGAGGCCCACTACATGTGTAGTCGTTGACATGTTTCGGGAAGACAATTTGCAACTAATAAATAAGCAACATTACAAATAATTTTCTAGATATTAGGTCTCGTTCCGGGACCTGTAATTGTATAAACGTGAAGGTTTAAAATTCTAAAGACCTATAAAATGTGAACAAATATAGACGGTAAAAATTTTGTATTGGAATTATTCCGTCTAGAAAGAACAAATTTTATCAGAATGTGACATTATCGCAGTGATGGCATGATTGAACTGGCACGTAATGACCTACGAATTATTTATAAAAAAGAATTAAAGAACACTTCCAAAATTAATTCTGTGTCAAATTAATAAATATAATTGTTAATTTGAAAGCAATTCAAAGCTCGTTATTAAAAAAAAAACATTTTTTGTTCATTTCCTATCTATAATTTGAATGACTTCCGTATGAGACCCACTACATGTGTAGTTTTTGACATGTTTCGGGAAGACAATTATCCCTTCCTGAGAACTAAATATAACAGCTTTTAAATATAAATAAATTTGAAGAGCAAGAAAGACAATCTTTTATATTTAGTTCTGACGAAAGAGGAATTGTCTCCCCAAAACATTTCAACAACTATCCATGTAATGGGCCTCATTAACAAGATTTTCCTTCCTAAAAGTGCGGCATGAGTTTTCAAAGTTTTATTAATTTGTATTCATGCAATATAAAATTATACACTTACTTCCATATTGACCGGCTTGAGGTCCACTCAAAGATATGAATGTATCGACATTATGTTCTGGAAACCTTTGTAACATAGCTCTAGCTAAAAGAGCACCCTGAGAATATCCTGTAAATAAGTTTAGAAAATTATAAAAATAAACCTTTTATAACAATTGTAATACCTAGCCACCTAATAAATGTATTCCACCTGGATACGTTTTACTCATATTTAATAAGTCATTTCCTAGCTCATTAATCTGATACCACATATTTTCTAAACTTGACCAGCCACCAAATCTTTCTGTATTATGTATTATAGTACCTGGATGTTTCTAAGAGTAATTTAAAAGATAATTATTCAGTACAAACACTTTAATACCGTGCTAGAGTAAATAAATGAAACGTACTTCTATAATTCTCGATTTTATTATTTCCATACTTTCGTTTCCTGTTAAAATACCATGTAATAAAAATATGGGTTTGTAAGCCAAACAAACACTACAATAGCTTAAAATTAAAGCAAAAATGTTGTAATCCATTATATTAAATTTTGTTCCAAATGCTGCCAAATATAAATTTAAATACACTCAACTAAAAAAGATGTAAGAATTTTATTGGTGTAGCAATAAAATTGGAATGTTAACACACTTTTCACATTGTTTATTTAAATCCATTTATAAACAAAATAATTTCTTCATCTCGAGTTTAAATTATAAACATTTAACAAAAATCATTATTATTGTCGTAAATTCATCAAAATAATTTGATTGAAATGATTACAATGAATCAGCTGTGCTAAATGTCAAAGTGTATCTTGTGGTTCTCAACTTTTGTTTTTGTTTGTAATGTAAAATCAGTGACCATCAATTTCGTACATAGTAGACCTGTTATCGACCTGTTATCGCAAGATAATACTTAACAGTTTTAATTTTAATTTGTTTTAAACTGTTAAGAGGAATGCGACCGTCTTGAACGAAAATATCGTTTTTTTGTAAATCGCGCGAAGTTCTACCGCTTTTCCTAC
>WYDF02023049.1:0-13114 GCA_009867245.2 Adranes taylori | reverse complement strand
TTGGGTTACGAAAAACGCCGGTAGGGGTCAAATAACCCAACTCATTTGGGTAAATAAAATATGACCTGGTAATGGATGGTCGTTTTACGACGGGTTATCATCTAGTAATAATATACTTGTGTAACATCTCTTCTAGGCTGGGCCAGTGTGCAGCCATTTGCGCAAAGACACTTGTCAACTGTGGCGGTTCCTTTGATTTGGCTGGAAGCTGGTCAATATTTGTCGGCCACCTCGACAAATATCCAAGCATCGGCCAGTATAAAATATTTGGTGATACTTGTCAATGGTGCATTGGTTACACCACTTGGCAATGATCGACCAGAGCCCGTACTTGCCCATCCTGGGCCATAGTGTAGCCCTAGCTTTACGCCAACATGCAACATAGTTATACTAACATAAGAACTTAAAACTCTAAAATACCGCCACATTTGAATAGGGATCAAGTCTCCCTGGGGATCACCTTTCCGCCCTTTCTCCACCCTAAGTGATTTTGACGTTTCCGATTGTTGTACAAAATATTGGGTTTTGCCTGAAACGCTGGCCAATTGTGTTGTTTTCAGGAAGAAAATATTCCGTAAATAAATTGATTTGAAATTAAACCATAGTCAGTTAGAAAAATTTAATACTTACTATTCTATTTTTCTTCTGAATTTGGGAATCAGCCAAGCATTTAGGCTTAACGCAATTTAGAAATAATATTGATACAACACCTTTTCTTAAATAATTTTTTTCAGGCGGATTTGATAAAACATATTAATTTAAAATGTTGTGAGCACACATGTTCTGGAGAGGTAGCTTCAACAATTAAGGTCTTTAGACATTGTTCCCGTAGAGCTAGATTCATAGTCGGAAACTTATAATAAAAAACACCAGGAAGCATAAAGCATAAATGGTTTCATACTATTGAACTCCCATAGTCTATGAAATTTGTCCACTTCAACGCAATTCAGATTTTTACATAAAAATTAAAGTTTAATAACCAATTGCCCAAGATTTGGAAGAGAAGACAAATGACATATTTATTTTACTTTAAGGTTAGATTTTAGAGTCCTCCAGAAATAGGAATGTTTTGCCACTGTACATTTGCTAAAATTATTTTGCATCAATTTTATATCGGCTAATGGCGTTCTATCTTTTAGTAAACAAATACATAAATTTGTGAGGTTATAATTCGGACATAATTTTAAATGTTCCTCCAATTGTATTTATAGAAATTCAGGGGTTATAACTGATTATAAATTATATATGGATAGCTATCGATAAACAAACATCGGCGCACAGATCTCAAAAAGTGAGGTACAGATAGTATATCTGCTTTAACTAGCAGATAGGGCTGGTATTTACTTTACAAGAATGCCCTAAAATCTGTTTTTTGTCATCTTATGTAGATCGGTGTATATCTATCTATTTTCGGAGTATACGCCTTATTTTTTCACTGTTTCTGCATGACGTTAGCTATCCATAACATAATTTATAATCACAGCGATTCCATCGGTGATAGGCCTTGTGGGCGAATATAAGCCGACGTTAAATAATCCTTGAATTGAATCACAGTGATATAGCAAAATATTCCATACGTTTTAGTCAGCCTGTGACTTGATAAGATAACGAAGAATATTGTAACGTTAAAATGTAACGAATGAAATGCAAAGAAGAATATTCTAACGAAATAACAGAAAAAAAACTAATCTAATATCATCTGGATTTTTTTAGATGTAATTTCTGATCTGTAATTCGTTGGAAGATAAGTTTATCGGAAATCGAGAATGACAAAAAATCCAAATCTAGTTTCTATTGACTTCTATGGAAAATAATACAGGAATGTTAACCCTATGTTAAATTTTTTAGATTAATACACACGGAGTAGCCAAAGAAAAAACCGTAATAGAATGGATGGGGCGAGGTAAGTCATATACCTTCAATAATCTGTAATTAATTGAAGATATTGAGATCTGTCTGGGCATGTCGGGAACAAAGATCAAATGGGTGAATTAGTGACTAAATGAATGAGTGAAGTAATGAAAGGAATTAGAAAGTGGGATTTAAGTCGTTGCCTCCCACTATGCCTCCCAAAGGAGGCATGCCACACTGGTTGAGAATTCCTCATTTAGACATTTACCAAATTTGAGAGTTTGATAAGAGCTGCCTTTACTCTTACATGTGACTATTGTAGGTATTGACCAAACTATGTGAATCGAATAGAAACAATAAGTCAATAGAGACATCAGAATTAGAACGTCTGGATAAATCAAATCAAAATCATGTGAGTTGACCCTAACTAATCTTATAAATTTGCTTAATTTTTATGTATTTAATTTTTATTAAATTTATGTACGTAAATTGAAAGGGTAACGTCATGTTTTATGTTAAAAATTTGATGTAGGTTACAATCCTTTAAAATAGATTGAATACAGAATAAACCTATAAAAATATTTCACTTTCTCCCACTCAACCATCTCTATCCTCTCCTTTATTTGCCACACATGCCATTCTTCCTTTAGTTCTGACTGCTCTGTCCCACTACCTTTCGTTTCAATACTTGCATACCACAATGACTGTAATTGAAAATGGTCAGATTCCACTCTATCCTACTAAAATATTAAAAAATGAACACCGAAAGGTCAAAATTTGAAAAGATAAAAGACCCAAGAACTACCGTTGAGAGTTGAGACTACGGGTCAACGTTGTTTCAAAATGGGACTGTTTCATTTATAACGAGTCTTACGGTCATCTTATATATGAAAGTTAATTATGAGAGAATGTGAAATATTAAAATAATGTGTTTTTTCAGAAACGGATCATAATTACTGAAAAACTGCTATTTCTAAAATTCTTAGGTTTTGTAGGCTCACACCTAAAAGGACCAGAGATTAAAATGCTTATATCTCATTTTTCACACTTTACCCAAATCTGCGATATATACCTTTAAAATGACATGGCCAACTGTTTTTTCGAGATAGCAGTGCATGAAATATGGGGTGGCGATTGCATATACGACTTTTTAGTATCTTTTCTTGAATGAATGAATCCTAATAAATAAAACGAATTGGTGTTTTGAGTAGACCTTAATGAGTTTATGGCTGTGTGATCGTACCGATGTGTTGGATGCTATTAAGAGTTCTGCGCAGCGTTAAACTCTTAGTGAAACAGTAAATTGGCTTTTTAGGCCCCGTGGCATCTTGCCATAACTTGTCCTAATTTAAAAATGCGACCATTTTTCTTTAATGTTCCTTTTTAGCGACTGACGTAAAATTAATAAATATAATACTTAAACATTGTGTATGAGGACTGTTCAGTTAAATATCTTACAAGAGAATTATGGAAATTTAAAGAAATAATTTTTTTTATCAGAACAACGTACTTTTACTTACTATATTATTTTAGAACTGATATCATTTATAGAAGTCATTGTTTAGGGACCGAACGCATACGACTGATTTTGTCCAAATCAATTATAAAATATTTTTCAAATTTTAAAATTTGAAAAACTATTTATAATTTTCTCTCTGCAACAGTTCTTTTCTTGCATATTTGAAAAAAGTTAGATTGTGCTCTATACGGGGTTCAAGCCATGGCAATAAAGGAATATACTATTCACTCGTCTAAAATGTCTTACTGAGTTATGTAACAACAGGGGCAGATCCAGAAGCGAGGTCATTGCGTTACATAAGGACAGGGGCAGATCCAGGTGCAAGTTCACCTATCTCGTCCTCTAGAAAATAATGGAAAATTAACTACTACCTTCCCCTCTCCTTTATAGCTTCCACGAATCGTTTGCAGTTTACTAGTCGTAAAATATTGTATTTAAAATTACAATTATTTTGAATTCAAATTAGTCCTTTAATTTTAACATTTTTAGTATGTTTTGGTTTAGTAGACAAAGGGAAACAGCGCATACATTTTTTATTGTATTTCGTCGCAATTCCGGAACCGAGTGTGGTAAAATGATTGGTTGATAGTTCGAGTTGAGACCGACCATTAAATATTTCAGAGTTAGTTTTGATAGAGTTGTAAATTAGTTAATATCTTAAGATACTTGAACAATCTAGAACTTGCGTATATGGTGTGACGTCTTTGGTGATTCATGCCTATTGAGTGTCTCTATTGTATATACCGTTTATATCATATTGTGTATGCTAAAAGTTTGTATTATTATTATTATTATGCACTATGAACTTTTACAGATGACCTGAATTCTCTCAATTCTGCTTCAAATTTTTGGAGACTTTCTTCCAACTTTTATTTTCTTAATTAATATATCATTTATAAAGATTTTAAAGTTTTTTTTTTAAGCTTATAGGCGGCATGTTTTTGGGTTAACCTATGCCGGCAAAATATCTAGCGCCGGCGCTGGCTACAAGTTTTATGTTTTGATCAAAGTCACGATCTACTTTACCACTACTAGCTTAGATCATTTTTCTATTTTTTATATAAATTTATGTTTTAGCCCTTGTTTTAAAATAAACCCAAAGAAGTTGGATATTTTGGTACTGTGGCCTCAGCTTTAAATTCTGCGAGAAGTTTATCCTTTTCCAGCCGTTCTTGTTTATTATATTGTTATCGTTCCTTAGTTCTCAATAAATACCGTGGTATGTATTTTTCCCAAAACGTTGTTTTATCTGCTTCAGAAATGTTTCTCGTTCTTATTTATAATCTTCTCATCTATTAATAGGTTTATTGATAGACTAGTTAATTAAGTTCTTTACAACTTTAGTCATCTCTTTTCTTGTATTTTGAACCAACCGTGCACTGAAAGGTTAAATTATTTGTACATGATGCAATTTGGACGAAGAAATACTAATATAGTATTGCTGCGGACTTTGTCGCGGCCTTCGGCCGCTCTTGAGTCACAGTTTCTAATAATGCAGCTTGACCAGACTGCCAGGATCTTTTGAATTCGACTATTCATGACTCCACCGGTCCGCATATTTGCCTACGTAGTAATTGTCTTTATAGCAGCATTCGACCACTCTTGAATCACTTCTTGAAAAAATTCTAATTGGGAGGTATGGAGTGCGCTTGAAAGTTTCGATTTCTAACAGTGGAGTCTGGCGTGCTTCCCATTTAGAATGAAATATTTAGAATGAAACAGTTGAATTTTGAAAATCGTTTTGGCTCGCCATACGTGGATGCATCAACTGTTTCTAATTATTATTTTTAACTGAATATAAATTATAAAATTTTAACCCTTATTTTATTTCACTGAAGCCTGTTCCACAGCTAGAAAATGTATACTTGAGCGCTTTTCACGCCGCGTGTTGTAAGAAAGATCATTAGATATAAATTTTTATTTAAGTTCCAGGCGCTCAACTGTAGGGCCATGTTAAAACCCAGAAGGTATAATTGTAACTTTCTAAGTCCGCCTCTTTTTAGTAATTTCCAAAAGGCAACATTTTTATTTTTTTTGAAAAATTGAAAAATTTGTCAAACTTTATTTGGCATTTTTCTTCTCGTAAATGTTAATCGTGTAGTAAAACTCGTATTGTCTTGAATTTATAGAAAATTGACCAAATTAATCAATTTTTTTCGATTTTTGCAAAAATTCAAACTTTTTTAGAAATGTTTTTTTTTTGGAAAAAATGGTTCATACAAATCTTATAGAAAATGGTGTCATGTTTTCAATTCCAGAAACGTCATACTTGTAACCTTGTCGAGTGAGGGGAGCGGTCATTTACGAGAAACGGCAAAATAGGACAGCTTTGAAATTTACTTTTCCGGTGCTTTTGCCTCACCTTTTGAGAAATTTCTATCAATGCAGCATGGCGTGCGAAGCACGCCATACTGACAAGGTCTTTTGAATTCGCCTACTTATGAATCCTCCTACGGCACAGTTATCTTTATCGCGGCATTCGGTCGTTCTTGAATCACTCCTTGAAAAATTTCTAATCGGGAGGTGTGCTATTCGCACCCCACACGTGCGAATAGGGAAGTTCCTTTTAAAGTACCCTGAACTTTAAAGCGATTGCTAACGGTGAACTCTGGTAGTGCTTTGTATTTCACATGAAATAGTTAGACTGAAACAATTGTTTTGGCTCGCCATATGTGGATGCGTAGCTCAACTGTATAAAATTATTATTTCTATTAAACTGCATATAAATAATGAAACTTTAACCCTATGAAGCCGTCCAGCTGGAAGATATAAACTTTAGCGCTTTTCACGCCGCGTGTTGTAAGAATGCTCATTAGACATAGTTTTTATTTAAGTTCCAAACGCTCAACTGTAGGGCCATGTTAAAATATTATGTGTGGCGTTATTTGATGCGGAAATGAAATGTCGGTGGACATACTTACATTTTGATATCTAGGTAAAGATGAGTGAGAAACTGAAACGTTGTATTTGTAACCTTGTCGAGAGAGCTGTCATTTTCTCTAGAGAGGCTAAAATTTTCATGTTGTCATGAGTCGCAAGTTTTTACATTTTTAGTATATAGTAGATACGGTACCTAATATATCTAATATGCCTAAGTACCTATTGTACTTTTACTTCCAAATAAAGAACTAAAGTAGTAAATATTCTTGATTTGGTATTCGTCGTCCATAAATTTATAAGATTGCATAATTTGTGAGATTGTAAGATAGCATTTTGGAATTTTAGTCAAAACGTTTTCATTCTTGACAAGCCAACAAAATGACTATTCTAATAACAAGAGTTTGTAACTTTTGAAATGATGCAAAAATATTAGTGTTTCATTTCAAAATATTGGATACATAATAAATCGCATTTGTTTCAAGGCATTCATAAATTGACAAATGGACTAAATAAAATAGCATGTTAGAAAAATGATACACAAACTGAAAACGGTATTATAAAAAAATTGCCGCTGGCAAGTGTTTTATGTTTGTCAGATAAAACCATTTTGGTTTAATGTCGCATGAAATTTGATGCCCCGACTTTATAACAACATTCATTTACGAGGTTTATGGTTAAAGTTTTTATTATTGTCTTTACTTTAAACGATACACAACAGAAACTTTGAACGCTTAATTTTAAGCATCATTTGTAATATATATGTGGTTACATTTTAATAGTATAAATTCGAGTAAGATGAAAAGTTGACGACACACCAACAAAAAAAGCTAACCCATAGAGGCAGGAATTATTAGTATTAAATAGTTTTTCAGATTTGTTCGTAAACTTAGTACCAGCTATTTGAAATCCTTTTTCTACAAGGATAATTTAATATGCACAGCAGAGACTCGATAGCTTGAATTCTCTTAAATCAGCGTAGTAAAGTGAAAACTAAAACTTCACAGATTTTACAGAAGAAACGCCAGCTTTATGCAATTTCCGCAACTGCTAATCCCATGCCTGTGTAATCATCTGCACGAATTTCTCTGATTGTAAGCTAAGAAGAAATCTGCACTCAAACATTAGCTAAAAAGATTCTGAATCGAGTTGTTTTAAAGTCATTGTCTCGGTCACTTGCTCTGTTATCTAGGTTCCTTGTTTAGTACATTAGTTTTCCTTGTACCTACTTCCTTGCCCTTGTCAAAGTTTTTACTCTTTAATTTCTTTTAACGGGTTCATACTTTATAAATTATTATTTACGGGTTGAGAAATTTATTACATCAATTATCATGATTAAATGGTGTTAACCAATTTAGGATAATAATAAAACAAACACTTATTAAAATGTATTATACATCGTGACAACAATTAAAATATTCACTCAATTAAATAGTCCTTAGTCAAAGGTTAGAATAAAATACAACTAAGAAAGAATATATAGCGATACTAATTACTTAATCGTAAAGAAGATTCATTACGATTCCTATTATTTATTTTATTATAAATGACAATTTATCTCATTAGTTATAATTATTTATTCAAAATATCATCATTATTTATTCAAAGTAAAATATAATGATTTATTTAAAATAAAATCATTGTTAAAATAAAATCAAAAACCCTAAGTTTTTCAGTTAAAAAAGAATTCTATTCGAATTTTATAATTCAGCCATTGCTTTCACAATAAAAATTGAACGAATAAAATACGCGAGTTTTAAAAACACATTGTGACCGAGCACTTCAAATCTAACAACTTTCTGAGCACGGGTATTCTAATTTGTTTCTTTATATAATATTATCGAGCGTGAGGTCCTCTGACGGCCGACTGTTGCGTAAACCAAAGTGATTGTGCTCACTCTTCCTTATTCAACCACCATTTAGCAAATTATTTTATCAATTAGAACTCTTCTAACGCATCGACATAAAAGTGAGTTACGCGAGAATTTCCTCCGATTTCACTTCACCGCCAATTCTCCTTCCACCCCGCGGATATTTTAAAATAGGCGAACCGAGTGCAATGTACGCGTTTCCCTTAGATTATGTACTCGAATTAGGAAGATTTTGGTACTTGAAAAACTTCCAAGAGATCTCTTGGAAGTTGTGTGATGTGATAGCTAAGTTTATCAAATGACTGAGTTGTTTTTGGATCTTATGACGTTGGGATGTTGGTCTTACTGTTTATTGCTTTTCCTGTCGGTGGAACGAGTGCGCGACGGAAATTCTCGTACTTCTGGGCGGGGGTGAAATGTGGGAGGCTGGATGTGATATCTCTGCTCTAATGATTTGTGAAATTTAGAAGCCAATTTATAGACTCCTCACAAATTTAATTATCCAAGTATAGTGTCACTGTGAGTGAAAAGTTTAATTATAAAAATGGGCTTAGGGTTGAATGGTTTAAAGTTAAGCCAATAGGGTATTTATCGTTTGAGGACGCCCGGAATGGGTAAGGTATTAATTTTATAATTTGTAATTTATAGGCTAAGGAGCTAGGGCTGCATCATAGGCGTGCGCCTGCAGCTGATCGTTGCGCGTAAGAAGTGTTTTAGTTTTGGTCATCTTCTACCGAATGGAAATGTGTTAGACCGACGTCTCGAGCTCGCGAGGCATTTGGTACGTGGCCGCCATCTTGGTACAGAAAATCTCACGTGCATCTAGATGTGGATGTCGACGCCAGCGAGGGAATGATGCCTGAGGTATTTAAGCCATTTTGGGAATGATGCCTGAGGCAGTTAAGCCATTTTGAGCTTGGCAAGTGCGACTCATAAAAATCCGATGTAGAGTGCATTTGTAAACTGTAATGTTAGCCTAATGCCCTGTGAATATTGTATTTACGCATTATACACATCAGATCCTAGCTTTCGATTTTTTTGCATATTTTATTGCTGAATATTAAAAAGTTTCGTATACTTAAATATCGCACATATTTATTGCTTATTTTAGTGCCCGGTGTTTTAAATTGCATACGTTCAATTCTATATATTTCGATTTGATGGTAGGTGCTTATTTTGTTAAGGCTGTGTTTAAGTGCTAAATAAAGAGTGGTTATTGTTATTTTGTTATTTGTGAACTTTAATTTGTGTGCACTTCTGTCCCCTATTTATTCCAGATTTAAGTACAAGTATATGGCGCTTATTTAAACAGGAGCGGAGGCCTCATTCCATGTTAAGTGTGTGCCTATCATCAAAAAACTTCTGCATTCACATCATTGCCGCGACCCAGCTACGACATTACAACTTTCAGTAATATCTTGCACAGCTGCTCAAGAAGGGGTGTTACAGCCTAACTGAGAGTTTTGGTGGTGTATTGACCGATCTATTTCTTCATCTAGTGACCAATGAGATTTCGGAAGGTTAATAGTCGCCGAAGAGGAAAAATCGCGCATTTTTATTACACATTACATTGTCCTCTACTACCGCACAATGGGTTTCATAGTGTTGTGTCTGAGAATTCGGAAGAATGTAGACTCCTCAAACTATCAAAGTTTCATTATTTAATACGACTGAAGTGAACAAGGGTTCAACATTATTATCTGTTGTCTGGATTTTTCTAGATTTTAATGTTTTCCGGATGGCGATGAAGATTCCTCCTCCTCATGTCTTGTTTGATGATGAATTTCTATCCTGTCTGCAAACATTGTAATGATTTAGTTTTACTGCGGCTTTTGAATTTTTTTGTTTAACCAGCTTTCTACATATATTCTTCGTAGTCAGTACACGTCACTGCTTGTTTAAATGAATTTAATTTTGTTCTAATACCTCCTGAATTTATACAATATATTGACTTGGGGATTTTTACTTTACCTGCCCGTTGTTACGAGATAAAAGGCTAACTTTTTTTGGGGCTCCATTAACATATATAATTGTTATGCCATTTTTTCCTTTTCCTGTTTAGTAATTTTTTATTTAAGTTTTGTAAATAATTTCTTTGTTTAATTGTCAATTCGGCAGCTACTTTAACATATCTGTTTTGTAGTTTTATTTTATTCTGAAGAATTTTTCGGATTGTAGAAGAGGAATCGGTTACCATTTTGATCGAGCGATTTGTCCCTTGTAGTTTTTGCCACAACGTGAGACTTTACCAATTTGGAGTTCAGTTTCTATAGCATTAAAAACTGCTAGTACTCGTTCCATTACTTCTACTAAGAGATTTCGATTTTCAATTTTTCAAGTTCATTTTTAGTATTTCGAAGTTGTGATTCTAGGTGTGAGATGATTTTTTCGTATTTGTACTCAATCATTTTCCTATAAGTTAGCTTTGGCGTTTTATGTATCTATACTTTCAAAGTACAACTCATATGATTGTTTAAGTAATTTTTAATATTCTACTTACAGTATTTGATCATTGTGGACTCCAACATTATCATGCATAATTTTTTTTTAGGATCCCTGTAAGACATTGTAATCACCATATTTTGCGATGTTATCATTCGCGGTGATTGAGCGTGAAATACCATCAAGATTATCTATTAACTAGTCAATGATGATGCGAACAGAACACTATAGAATTGAATGGAATAAAGAGAGCCGATACGTTTGGTTAGATAGGCGTTAGGGAAAATAAATTTTCTTTATTGTTTGCGGGTAAACACATTTGTATATGGTATGTGTTCATATTAATATATATTATTACGATAATAAATTTTGTCTAGTTATTTACACGCTTTATTACTACGAATACCAGTTTTAAACGATTTTCTTTTTGAAACATTTATATATCTCTATTTATAGCATTGTGATATTGTGCAGATTAATGGAATCACAGACAATTGTATAGTAAAATGGTTAATTCATTATACAGTGGTTTACAGCATAATTACACTTTAAAATTGCACTTTACTCGCCTTCAGATCATATGTCACAATATGCCCCATGAGGAGAGTCGCCAACGTTTGTTTTTGAATTTCCTGGTTTCGGTGAGTTTGTTGCTTATTAACTCTTAATTATTAACTCTCTAAAATTGCGAAAGTGCGTTTTAATATAATTGCATTTCGCTATCTGCCGAATCATCGATAAATGATATTATATCGTCAAGATGCGATCTGACCACTGATAATTTTATTTTTGGGATTATTGATTCCCCCTCTTTGCTTTCATTTTCAGTTTTTTGGATCAAAACTTCATATTCTATTTCACTTTCGGTCATAATGTAATATCGAGGGTAATCTTCATCTGTTTCCAACCATTCAAATACATCTTCCTCGGCCACTTCTTGTCCAACATTATTTTGTATAATCTTACAGAAATCAAAATCTTCTACTCCCCGTAAATCAATTACTGCATCTTGGTCATCAAACAAATTCTTCCAACCACTTTCTAAAGTTTGGGCAGTGATCCCTTTCCAAGTAGCTGCCAAATTAAAAATCGTTAAATCCCACGTGCGCTAGATGTGGATGTTGACGCCAGGGAGGGCATAAGGCCTGAGACATTTAAGTCATTTTGGGCTTGCCAAGTGTGATTCATAAAAATCCGATGTAGAGTGCATTTGTAAACAATAATGTTAGGCCTAGTGCCCTGTAAATATTATATTTACGCATTGTAAAAATCAGATAGTCCCTAGCTTTCGATTTTTTGCATAATTTATTGCTGAATATTAAAAAATTTCGTATTTTTAAATATTGCACATATTTATTGCTTATTTTAGTACAAAGTTCATTACATAGATATTTATTGTTGCATGTTTTGGTATATTTATTTGCACGGTGTTTTAAATTGCATACATCAATTTCTGCATCTTGGTCCTCAAACAAATTCTTTCAACCACTTTTTAAAGATTGGTCAGTGTTCTCTTTCCAAGCATCTGCGAAATGAAGAATCGTTGATTTTAGTGGGAAATATCGTACAAATATGCGGATTTCCTCACTTTTTCTATGAGTGTCTTCGTTTCTTCTCCCATTACTGATCGCTCCAACTGCGCGATAATTTTGAACAAACAGATCGCTGCCCAACTCGATCAAGACTGGCTCGCTGTGTTAGATCACGTCTTGTGTGACATATATAATGCAATATTGCATCATACAACTAGATAGCTGATCGCCGCGACAGATCGCGTACTGTGTGCCTAGGGCTTTCTTTCAGATAATTGCGTTTGAAATCCGTTTTTGTAGTGCAGCCGATTTTGCTAATGTTGACTTGAAAAGAGCCCACATGTTCTAATCACCAAAAACTGTAAGGTATCATTTTATTTTGAAAAATCATCCGAAAATTTCGTTCCATTTATATTGAAATTGGTTTAATTTCATCATCTTAACTTCCGTTTATGAACATGCTGACTCGAACAATCCCAAGTAACAATCGGTCCGGAAAGTCGTAAACATAAACATACAAGTAATCACAACCAAGAGCCCCGCGCTAAACATTTTAGCATACGACCCAAAAGCAAGTGTTTGTGTCCTGAACACTGGCTAACACCATCTAAGTCTACATTATATAATCTAATAGATGGATATAGTACAACAGCGTGTTTTGTGAGAAAAAAGGAATAAGCATCTATTTATTTAGATCGCTCACTTGCTGGAAAAGAAATTACGACTATTAAAAACATGTCAACTGAAATAGACTCTGAACTTGCTGTTGCATATTACCCGAACAGACATTGTAGTAATTTGTATATACCGCTCTCCGAATGGAAACTTGGATGTATGTGTGGAAACTGGTCGCGGCAAAGCCGCGGCCGTAAGCCCTGGCTATTGGGTCATTTCACTTGTCGCGGCAAAGCCGCGGCCACAGGCCACAGTAGTGCGGATAGCAGTCCTGTTCGCGCCATTGGAAAATATGGTGACCAGATGGGGGGCAAAACAACGTTTGCCGGGTCCGCTATATATATATA
>WYDF02023038.1:0-13115 GCA_009867245.2 Adranes taylori | reverse complement strand
GGCAAGGGGAAACCACTTCATTATAATCCCTAGTACAAACATCATGGAAATAATTGCCATGATGATTTCCAATCTCCGACCCGGAGTGGCACGTTAAGAAGAAGAAGAATTAAAATTGCTTTGGTTTAGCCAATTTTCAATAATATTTTATCTAAATGAAATTTAAGAAAATTAATTAAACATTAATAAAATAAATATTTGTATAATATTTCCATGTCCTAACTTGGACATGTTGCCACGCCAGATTGCAGTGGCTGGGCCTGCATGTTCGAACTGATGGGCCATAGGAGGGAGCTCTTGTCGCTCGATGACAGTGACGCTAGCACGAAGTCGCGCATTTTCAGCATTGTCCAACCCTTTATGATAGCCAATCCTCCAACCAACGAGCGAAGGAAGATCCAAACGACGGTTAACGATGAGCCATATGACTTCACATGATGCCAGGTTCATTGGAGGAACTTTTTACTTAGTTGCTCTTCTTTGCTTCTCACGAGGATAAGATCGTCTCCAATGATACTGGTCACCTCTTCTTGACTGACATCAGATTGACTGATAGTATTGTTGCTTAACTGGAGCTCTAAGTTATTGACAACAACAATATTTAATTTCTGCTAAGGACGTATTATTGTTGTCGAACTATGTATCTGATACCATCCTCCATTGTTATGAATCTCGTATCATGAATCATTATCTGTTCTCGTTCTCTGCCACATATGACGGAAATGACCCTGGGTACGTTCGTACTGAACATCCATGAGTTTGTAGTTACCATTTTTCTCCAAGCTGTCGTTGTTAACTAATACGGCTTTCGATGACATCTTGCTTACTATGGAGTCTTGTAAAGTGCATCTATGGTAGTGGTAATTGGCTCCCATTTTCTTAATCGATTGTGAACTACACAAATAACTGGTGCTAGTGATAAGCCAATAATCTCGCAGCTGGGCGTACGTTAATTGAAAGTATTGATGAACATTATAATGCACCGCTATTACTGGTTTGGGTAGGTCCACAATAGTGTTTGAATTGTTTCCGACTCAGTGCTATTAGTTTGTCTATTATTCTTACTTGTGGCGGTAGTGCAACGTTGGCTTCTATTATTCCCTTGAGGATAATATCTGGTGATCATAAATGTTCTCGTTTTCGTACGAGATGGCTGCTAATCTCTTGTAATAATTCTGTAATTCATTCGGCACACGTTCAGTGATCATATACGCATATGAATATTTACTTCATTCATTTTTACTTGCGAATTGTATCGTTGTCCTTCGTTTAGCGTTACTAATTCTGGGTTCAATTTTACTCTGAACCTTTCGAGTTTGGAAACGATTTGTTGCCCTGTATGATTTACTGCGGCAATGGTTGATAACATGATTTTTAATTGCTTTCTTGTTATGTCCATTATCCGTTGTTGATTTTGATACAGGTTTCTTATATCCTAATACACCTCGTCTTTTACACCGAAGTTGGAAGTAAGTATACTGATGCCTAAGATGCCTATACTTCTGCACTGGAGTGTATCTTGGAGTGTACTTCTGCACAAGATGCCTATACTTCTGCTTCTGCACTGGAGATGCCTGTACTTCTGCTTCTGCAGTGGAGTGTAGTAAATAATTCAGGTTCTCAAACTTCTGTAAATGTTCTTCTACCTGAAGGTTTAATTCCGAGCAGTGTGCTTCAGGTTATACCTCTTGCGCTTTGTCACAGCTTTCTTTGAATTCTTGGACAACTCGATTAATCGTAGCTTTGTCTCTAAGGAATTTGGTTGCTGCTACACTCCATGCTTTTATTTGTTCACGCCTTTAGTCCTGTCCGTTTTTACTAAAATGCTAAGAGCTTACGTGGTGTCATTTTTAAGCCAACATATATCTACACTAATCGGTCTATGTTATAATTAATAAACCATCTGTTTCCCAAATTAGGCAGAAGGGTTAGGTTCATTACGGTTGTGGTGCCCCCTTAACGAATTTCATATTGTTTGTATGTACGCGTCTAAAATTCCACGCGACAATATCAAGAATATTGCTTCCTTTTCCTTGATCACATTACAACGTTCACAAAACTACAAATGATTTAATCCTGAAGTGGTCCCGGTGGTCTCCAAGACACACTGTTAGTATGGTTGGATCAGCAATGATCTAGCCATATTATGAGGTGATTGGCGACTATTTAGAAGTAATACATTATATAGCTAAATAATTGTAAGCATATCATCACATATATTTCCTGGATTTATCATTTAATTAATCAATCAATCAAATAAAGTTTATTGCATAAAAAGAGGCAAAAATTGCATGAAAGAATAGGATGGTTTATGGGAATATGGTTTGAAACAATGTGTGATGTGGATGAAGCTGCAAATGTAGTTGAGATGGAGATGAAGATGAATCGTATTGAGGTGCAAGATAGATTGAAATGATAGAGGAATGGGAGATATAATACGAAGCATTTCAGTATAATGAATCGGGAGGGAATGCCGGAGTATATGACACCTGCGTTTATCGAGATGTAAGCATGGGTTTATCGAAGTTCTAAATAAATGATACATCCCGTTAATGTTTAATTATGGTTCCGTTCTTCACGAAAGTGATGAATCAAACACGAATTACCTTCACCTCCTCGAAAGACCAATTCGTAGGAAATTAATAAAAAAGCTTTCTCTGTAAACCATCAAAAGTGTCTTCATTCCATATTCCCACTATTTTTGATAGTTCTTCATTATTTAAAGCTGTAGAACTTATTTTTCTTTTATTAGGGTTCAACTGTAACACACGACATTTTACGCTTCTTGCTCGTCGAGCAAAGCTAAATTCAACGTCAGTGAAGGGATCAAATTTAATATGAAATTCTTTAAAATATTTTTCTTGCACTTGTTTGGCCGTGGAATTCCATATTAATTTAACTACACTTTCCTTATAATCATCTTCATTCTTTTTCATATTAGCTGCCCAGTCTTTCAAGATTAACGCCAGTTGTTCTGTAGAACTCGACCCAATCAACTTATAATTTCGTTCTTCGCAAAATGATGCAAACTGCGTCCGCACACTGTCTAGATTTTTTGTATTGTTCGGGGTTAAGTTCAATAGCATTTGATCAATAACATGATTGGATTTTTTTCCAAATCGCTACGTTATTTTGCGTTTTACAAAATTTGTGATATTTACAACTTTTGTTTTACCGCTGTCATGGTTAGAATACTTACTACTGACACAGTCCAAATATTTAATTTAATTTTCCTTCATTACTTCATTACATTTTGAAATTACATAAGCATAAGCAAGATGTATTATGTCATGCGATTTTCTTACCGAATACTCCTCGTGCACTGATGTTACCGCTAATTTTCGTCTCATGATTTTCAAAAACGTATAATTAGCCCTCACGTTCCGCTCGGGCTAATTTTTGAGAATCACTCGAAAAAAATACCCGTAACAATCAATTCACTTGGGATATTATAAGTGACAATATTTTGTCAACTCTAGGAGCTTTCAGATCTGTAATTAGTCACTTGGCTTCTTGATTTCATTAGAAATCCGTGTGTCCTCGGAATGACCTCGGAATGAATAGCGCTTACATGCATTAATATATTCAAAATAAGAACTATTATTTTCTCTTGCACCTTCACTTTATTTCTTATGAGACACGAAAAATAAGCCGTATGTACAGGTTTTTATCCTTGAGAAATTAAAATATTATATTTAAAAAAAACCCAATAAATCTTATTCTATTTAACGAAATTAGTAATTAATTTTGTTTCCATTTTAATTCACTTGAATTAAAAGTTATATTATAGAAATGCAGACGTAAAGTGCTTGATTTATCAATTACCTTAACTGTAGTTAGCGGATGTCCAGGAGACAGACTAGGCATCGAGCCAGACGTTATAAAATAAAGGACATTCGTACATAATACAATTATAAGGACATCTGGCGTAAAATGTCGTTCGTGAACACTTCAAGTTGTCATATAAATTCAAGGCATTTTACAGAGCCAATAATTAATAATAGATCTCTTTCAATTAATCTCACATTTGTTGTATTTAGAAAATAAAATACTACATTGAGTGTTGGCTTTAAAAATAGTTTGATATTGATTCTTTTCTAACATTTTTTTTTATTGAGTTTGCAAAAAAATTCAAGTGCATTTTGCATTTTTGTTAAGAAAAAAGTTGGATTTACTTGAATATTTCAGAACTATATTTATTCAGTGTCTGGCAATTCCTCATGAAATTCATTAAAAAGGTTTGTATTTCTATTTCTATATATATTTATTTATAGTCGGCCTATTTCTGCCGTATAAGCTTATTACCGTCTATTTGTTTAACGTCGAGCCTCTGCCATCGACACTGATAGGATCAGATCATTTCGTCTTTAGCAACCTTTATTGCTTAACTTGTAGAGTGCATTGTAGTGCGAGCCAACCCGCACACACTGGACCGAAGTTTTACAGCTACCCCTATAGATGTGCATGATAAATTATAGTTACCTTCCTCCTATAATTACCGACCTCGTTACGTGAGTTGCCTAGATTCGATCAACAACTATTTTGTCTGTGCTGGGGAACGAACCAGGGACTCTGCGGTGGAAGTCATACATCTTAACCACATCGCTACGGTGTCGGCCCTAAATCCACGTCCCCTTTAATGTACTTTTTCTCCCCAATAACTCCTTTTTTCCGCTCCACGTATCCAGCTTCACCATTATAGGCCTACACTTATTATTCACTTCCATCCTTCCCAACCTATATACCTCCTTTATTTTCACCTGACAATCCATTTCTCTCCACACCCTGCCTATTTCCTCCTCCACTCCGCCTTTCCCCTCCTTCAATCAATTTACAATTACGTCTCCCTCCTTTGCCTTTCGTGTTTTCTGTTCTATAACTCAGTAATCCCATGTTCCAGCTGCTCCTTTTCCTTAGTCCATTATGCTTCTTTCTCCCACACCATTTTTTTCCATTCCTCATTCTCCTCAACTGTCTCAATATCTCTTTCTCGAACTTCGACCTTTCTTTACCTTCTTTCCCCTCCTCCATCTTTTTTCTTTTCAAGTTTTCAAAAAGATTTGTATTTAGCAATCATAATGCATAAGGATTAATTTATTTACAGCAGAAGATAACATTTCCAGCAGAAGATAACAGGACGAGAATTTTATTTAATGAAACTAAATTACTCAAAACTAGGCCAATAACCTAATAACATTTACTAACTGTAATGCGGACGGATTTTCATCATTTATACATCTCTTTTACATACATTTTTATTTTTAGTTCAGTTCCAGTCAGAATAAGTATTTATGCATAACATGTATGAATGGAAAACTTTGCTATTAATAATTCGTTCGTAATAAAACCCGAATTTACTGCAAGTGAAAGACCAGTCATCGTATGGTAAATAAACATTTTTATCACAGACAATATATTTGATAGTTTGAGTATACAGCATTGTACAGAAATCTATAATATGGCTTAAGTCATTTAACTCTATCATTAATTTAAAACGAGATTATTAATTTATTCTTAAATTTTTTTTAAAAACGAACTTCCTTGAAATTTTATTGTTTAAAATTTCTTTAGAATCTTTATTTTCGGATAGAAGAATCAGCAGAAATGTTACAAAATGATAGCAAAATTACGAATTTTAGTAATACGTTAAAAGTAAAATTTAATAATACAACCTTGATTGGCATAAATTCTTACCCTACTTAAATTAATGATTCTAAATTAACAAAAAATTTCAATTATAAATTAGAAATTGAAAAATGAATTAACAAACAACTTACGACAAAAACTGGAAAACAAAACAAAATAAATAAAAACTTAGAAATGAATTTTTATCCCTCTTTTGTCGTTACCCTAATAATTATTTCCATTATTCTTATCCTTTTTATTCCTCTTCTTAAACACTCTGTAATATTACTAGCCTACCGTCTATCTCCATCCATAAATTTCATATCTCAGTGCTCCCATTTATCTTTATTTCTCCCACAAGTGTTACATATTCTCTCTCCTTTAGTCGTCCAGTATAATATCTTTCCTCACTCCCACATCTGAACGCGATATCATTCGTTTCTCTCCACTCATTTTAGCCGTCAGGTAATCCAATAACCCTTCTTCATCTATTACTGATAGTGTTCCTCAATTGTTCCCAACTTTCTTAGAATTCAACATAATTAATCCTCACTTCCACTTCATTCGTCACCTCATCCACGTCCATCATTCTCTCAATCCATCTTTCCATTTATTACCCTATTCTTTCATTCCATTCATTTATGCATATCCCTTCCTTTCATCTTCTAACACTTTGAAGTATACTGTCTTAAATAATCTGCCATTTTCATCACTCGGGGTCGAATTTTCCATCCCAATAATTTAATTTCTTCAGTATTCAGATAATTTTGTCATATAATTTCAGAATTCCAACTATCACCCTCTCCATGTTTTCCCTGTCTTTAAGTCACCATATTTCCGCACCGTATCTCATTATATTTCTCATAAATATACAGGTCTTGTGAAAATGACTGTAATTGTTATGTTTGATTTTTGGTATCTTCGGATAATAATGTTCATGGAGAATGATTCCACAACCAAAACATGAAAATATGTCATGTTATATTTTGATTTCTGTGAGGATTGTTTTAGAAGTGAATTTTTTGTTCGAGAAGGCGTAAGAAATAATTGCAATCTGTTGATTGGTAACAGAGTTTTTTGAAAAGTGAACGAATGCCATCATTTTTCGTTATAAATTTGGAAGTTAAATGATTGATGCTATTAAATTGAAGATGCTATTTTTGAACCAGAATGGAGTTGTTGGAGTATTTTTTGGAGTGCTCAAGCCAGAATTAGCCTGATTTGGGCAAGTTGAGAATTTTTGGATGTTATCCATTTAGTTTGTTACATTATTATTGAAATTTGTACGGCATAACTCTTCTGCTTAACCCTAGATTCCGATAATCCTTCTCCATCTATTACTGATAGTGCTCCTCAATTGTTCCCAACTTTTTTGGAATTCAACATCATTCATCCTCACTTCCACTTCATTCATCACCTCATCCATGTCCATCATTCCCTCAATTCATCTTTCCATCTATCATCCTAGAGGTTGTTTGAGTAGTCAACGACCGTTGGGACTAACGTGCTCAAATGGACTAGCCTGAGCTTAAGTATCTTATTGTGTAATCTTTTTAAACTTTTGTGTTTTAAGTTTTATTAATTGAGTTCTATATTGATGAACATTATTAGTCAATGCTTCATGCCTTCTCTCTAAATTATAATATTATGGTCCGTGTATTGTTTCATTCCTAACTCTTTTTAAGCAATGCTTTCAAGTTTATAAAATAATCTTCTTTGTTCAATCTTTCAATCTTTTCTGTATATCTTCATATATGTCTTCTTGAATCTCATTTTTATCTCCTTCATCCTCTTAGATTTTCCCTGGTTGTCCCATCCATATCTAATCATTATTTATTTTCCCTGTCATTCCATACTCATCATACATACTTCCCTATCACATTTAATAGCTCTATTCATTCTTAAATATCTCTACACGTCATTTTCACAACTAAGCCTTTTAATTATTTTGTTTTCTTTCTCTTGTTTCTCCTTTTTTTCCATTTCTTCCTTTACTTTAATTATTGCTTCCCTGTATTCCAGCCGCTCTACTTCTCCTAATCTAGCTCCCTTTAAAACTTCTCTTCTTTTTTTATTCTCTTCCAACCATCCTTCATTAAAAAAGTACATCTTCATTTCTTCTTCTTTCCTCTCTCTTTATGAAATTCCTCGCTAGTCCCAGCCCTAAGTTACAACTTTCATCTTCTCGCATTCTTCTTTTCCAATCCTTCTTTAAATTTAATTCTCTCCTTGTCGTCCCATCTAACACCGTTCACTTCTTTTCAATTATTTTATTCTCATCAATCCTACTGTCCATTTAGCCTACCACTCCAATTTCTAAGGTTCTAAGGGAATGTGGGTTCGATTCACATCTTTCCCCTATCTTCATTTTACCCATGTTGTTTGCTGCTCTTTAATTCATTAAATCATAATTACTTACAGATCCTCGTCCACGCCCTTTAAATGTTTTTTCACCCACCGTCCGTGCATCCATTCCCTACTACTAATTAATCCCTCTTTTTCCACACAATCTACAAATCTATTTCCTTTTGCATTATCCTTTGACTTTCTTTTTGATACTTTCCGCTATAACCTAAAAACCCTTCTCCCAATTCTCATATTTTCACGTTCCAGTCTTCCAGAATCACCAGCTTATCAATTTTTTCTTCTTCTTCTAGTAACTTTGTATTAAAATTATTTATGAATTCGTTACATATACTAATTCAATCATCCATTATTTTCCCTCCACTCTTAATTTCCTGAAACACATGTCTCTTACTTCCTTGCCTACTAATTTTATACATAAGAAAATTTTAAAAATAAAAATCTTTGAAAATTTCATTATGTTAACAAATTGGGGATTTTTTAGATATCGTTGCCTCCCTCCTCCTTTGCAGTCTCCTTTTTGGAAAAAGGAGGGTGCTGAGGAAGCTTAATACCTTATAGCAGAAATGGCCATCTACCCAAAATGTTCATTCGGAGCACCCTCCTTTTTGGAAAAGGGAGGGTGCTGAGGAAGCTTAATACCTTATAGCAGAAATGGCCATCCACCCAAAATGTTCATCGGAATTTTATCTACCTTTGTAGTCTCTCATATATGATTCGTTATTTTCGATGATTACCTGCTTAAAAACAACTATTATCATTATGTTAAAATTTCTTTAGAGTCTTTATTTTCGGATTGAAGAATTACTAGAAATGTTACAAAATTATAGGAAAATTGAAAAGTACAATGAAATTAAATATAATTGCAAACAGAACTTTAAGAATTTATGTACATGGATACAGAAGGTGACAATTGTAAGAAAAATGAGAATCAACAAAAATTGTTTACTTTTTAGTGTTTATTTATTTATTACTGTCTATTTTTTAATATCTTAGTAATATTGTTCTATGTGATAACGGAGAGGATGGTGCTGGACATACTTTGTTCTACGAGCTATACAACCAGCGAAAATGGAAAAATGATAGGCAAAGTAATATAATTCTAGTAAACTATTCAGAATTATAATATGGTACAAAACTTGCTAGTAATCAGCGAAGTCCTACATCATATTGGGATGAAAAATATGAATTCTATTACAACACTATATGGGAGGAATTGGTATATCAACCTCAAACCATTCACCATTCCGTTACCTTTTTTGTCAGATTATGCACGAAATGGAGAATGATTGTATATGCAAAAGTATGGGTTGGGAAAGATTGGTTTGCTATGTTAGTGGTGCGTTCACCATTCCACCGTACTGAGCAAACTGTGGGTCGGCAAAAGATGGCCATACCGTTGATGTATGCATTCTGAATACATTTTTGAATAGAATATATTAAAATATTGGTGAATGTTCTGCACCGGAGACTGCTTCGGGGGCTCGTATATCTTCATGCATTCACCGCCCTTGTCTTGAATGTAAATATTTCTTTAATTATTTTTTAAACATTAGATTGATAACTAGATGTAAAATAAAAGTAACTACCAGGAGCGGTATTAAAATAATTGTTTGAAAACATAAACTACGACCGTACAAAAATTTTCCGTCGTTGGACAGTCCCAATCAGAGCGCGATTGTATAAGAGTTCTTGTATTAAATCTTAGTAGCCATTTGTTAACGTATCATATGCAAAGACGTACCAAAAATATCTTTAAGCCATCAAGATGTGCATGGCGATGGTAACAGACTGTTGTACTTTATTTAAATTAGTTAACTGTGGCGCCGTAACATCTACATCAACACTTTTAATTTTGATTCACTAGTTTCGGGAAATTTTTTTAGTTAAATATTTTGTTTCAATTTCTACCTTTGCTTATTTGCAATGCTAGAAATTTATACAAAATTATATAGCTATTATTTATCAATACAAATGAATGTAGTAGCGTTTGTACAGAATTATTTTAAACAATATTGGATTTCAGTAATTGGATTTTCTGTAAAACGAAATATATTTTTGGAACGTTTAAACCCTATAATGCAGATGTGTCATACTCGGTTTGAAATGTTATTTTTATTATTATTATTTTAGTTGAAATTATATTTTTTACATACACTAACGAAACGTGAAGATAAGTTTGTTTTATCTTTTAAATATCATCTACACATTATATTTAAAAGTACATGTATGATAGATACATACATTTCTGGCTGTATGTTTTGTATACGTAAGAACTCCTAATGAACTCCCTACTGACTGTATGTACTCTTTCTATTTAGGCTCGTACTGAATAGAGCATTCTCAGTTTAGGTCATAAATTTTTCATTTACGACTAAAAGGCCCTTGGATCTTTGAGCCCTAAAGCGCTCGGTCCGTCAGTTCTAAAAAGCCCTAGATCGGTCTTAAGAGCCCAAAAGGCTCTGAAGAAACGGGCTCGGGTGAGTGTACGGGCGATTTTTGCGTATCTCAAGTACTAAATCGATCATGGATAATGAAATCCATACAATTTAATTTCGGTGGACACAAAATGGCAAAAATTCCCAAAATTTCAGGCATAAACTCTCAATCAACCTTTGTTAGGAATTTAAATTATAGTGTTTCCTTCACGTATGTTGTATATTTTATGGGAACTCACTCGAAAACATTATATAAATCAAACAGTGAGATTAGCTTGTTTTATTTTTGTTTGGTTTATTTTAAATGTCATTTTAATTGAGTATCATTTTTATTTTGCATATAGCCACGCAGAGGGCACAAATAACAAAGAATATAATTCTGAAATTAACGTCAATATTATATTGATATGTGCTGAAAATTTAGGTCAAAATACAAGAAGCGGTTTTGTCGCAGTGAATTTTTAAAGTTAGCAAGGCGTTTAGAAACATGGAATTGAATTGAGAGCATTTCCGAGCGATGATTTTTTACAACTTTCGAAAAACTTTATCGTAACAACTGTCTTGCCGAGTTGGTTGCTGTTTTTGGTAATGAAACACCACATCAATCGACAATTTCTCGTTGATATTTTGAATTCAAACATGGACGCACAAATCTCAGCGATGATCCTAGGCCAGGTCCACCAAAATAAACGGTCACCCAGGAAAACGTTAATGATTAATGAAGACTGTCATGTAACTTACAGGGAAATTGAAAGTTCCTTGGGTATTTCTAGAACCTCAATCCCAAAAGATTTTACGTGATGAATTGGGTGTGAACAAATTAGTTTCTCGTTGGATCCCGCATCCCGTACAGCTCTGGCTTAATTCCAACGATTTTTTTTACATTTCCCATCATCAAGAATGCACTGCATGGTCAACGATTTCAATCACCTGGAGTCGATGCTTTCCAAGTGACCATTTCGAGCACACTCATTAAAGAATTGAATAAGTGCTTTAACAATTGGTTTGAGCGAATGCAAAAGTTTGAAAAACAATAAAGGACTGAAATTTGATCTATTGCTTTTTGTTAAAGCTATATTCAAAATTAAAAAGACATCCCTCTACAACGATATGTTTATGTTAATTTAAGTTTTATTTTAAATAACAATTAAAACCAACCTTATCTCACTGTTGATTCATATAATGTTTTTGAGTGAGTAGTATAAGTAAACAACTAAAGGATCCTGACGATGCACAGCACTGCTATGCGAAACCGGTCTCAAAAAATATATAACATACGTGAAGTAGAGACTATACTTTAAATTCTTAACAAAATTTACAAAAATGTCACTATGACTTCCATATCAAACAACCTGAATCAAACATTCCAAAAAACTGTAGTAGCTGGTATGGTCAGAATACTTTTGTTATTATTTGCAGCAGTTTTCCCTAAATAAATTTCGAGCATTTATACAAGGTAACTTTTGGTTTTGCCACCTTAGGTAGCTATTACTTGAAAACGGCGCTTGTATGTGTTTTAAAAAGTTCATTTCAAAGCGTACTTTAATTGGCAAACAAAGAACGTTTAACATTCGGAGTAAATTAACTCTGAAAAAAACATTTAACCTTCACAAATATGTGCAAATGAAGAACCTTGAGTATTATTTTCATTAATTTAGGAAAATAATCTTTGCCGTCTTATATAACATTGAAAGCGTTATAAAAGGATAATTTGGAAGCTGAATATACTAAACGAATTTTGAACAAGAAAAACAATTCTAGGTTATTACTTATTAACAATTTATCTTGTGTAATGGAATGTAATATACAAGGTGGCACAAAAGTCCTCACTCGATATATGTTTAAATTTTGTTCGATTAAATCGTGAAAATAATATCGGTCAAGTGGGCGCCGCCAGTATTGATACACATTCGGGCTCGTTTCACAGCATTTTCCATGACTTTTGTCAAAACTTCTGCCGATATATTGGCCACTTCTAATCGGATGTTCTCCTTTAGGACCCCCAAAGTCCGTTGTTTGTTCGTATAGACCCTGGACCCGAAAAAAACCCCAAAGGAAGAAGTTGAAACGGTTAAATCGGACAATCTTGCGGGGAAGTGCAAATCGCCAAATCGAGAGATTAAGCGGCCGGAAAACGCTTGCTGAAGCATGTCCACTGTCGCACGTACTGTGTGTGCGATTGCACCTCCTGCCGGAAGCTCATTTTCTCCAAACCCACTTCCTCTATTTGCGGAAGCAAGAAGTCACTGTTCATGGTTCTGTAGCGCTCACCAGTCACAGTAAGTGTTGCCGAGTTAGTGATCGAAAAATTATGGGCCAATCACCCTTCCTCCGTAAACCTCGCATCAAACAGTGGCGGTTAGAGGATGTAATGGCTCTTCGTGCATTCCATGAGAATTTTTAGTGCCTCAGAAGTGACAATTTTGCTTATTTACTTATCCGCATATGTGGAAATGCGCCTCGCCGCTCATGATAATTTTCAATGAAAAATTATCCTCATCACGGTCGAGATTTATGACGGTTTGGCTGAAATTCACACGCGATTGGCGGTCTGCAGGTAATAGCTGATGCACTGTTTGGCAAATTAACTCATCCCACTAAACCAAACTTACTCATCAGTTGACCATGCTATGGCCAAGGTGCTGCAGGTTCCCTTGGCTGTAAAGCGAATGCTATAGCATATATCTT
>WYDF02023027.1:0-13116 GCA_009867245.2 Adranes taylori | reverse complement strand
ATGATTGCCGTGTTCAATCAATATTAAATTTTCTATCCTGTACTTATAAAAGTATGAATTTCATGCAATGTACCGTTGGTAGCATGTTAGTAAGACTAAATCTTTACAACTTATGTAAATAAGTTGGAGATTTGTTTGGTAAAATAAAATCACGTTAAATAATTATATAAGTTTTACCAGTCATGTACTTTATATAAATTAAAAATAATTAAATGAGAGCTCAGGCACTTATAAAAAATTATAAGTGACAGCGGCCTATACTGAAAGTACATTAATAGCTATATTCATATCAATGAAGATTAGACTTACTATGTGATATGAAGCTAAAGAAATTTTTATTGTTGCCAAGTTGAAGTCAAAAATATAGAACATATATAACAAAAATTAAATAATTTTCAGATTATTATTTTAAAAAAATATGGAAAAATTTAACTTTATTCAGCACGTTTTTATGCTACAAATATTCTTAGGGTAAAAGAAACTTTTTTTTTTTTTTTTTTTAAGAATAAATTTTTTTTTATTTATTATTAAATACTATATAAATTTTACATTAAATACAAAAACTTTTGTCCGTATTTATTGATTTTGTTGGTGAGGTAGAAATTCACCTGAAGTTGTATTATTCAGTAAAAGCTTTCAGAATAATCAAAATACTATGAAGTATGCATTTAAAAATGCACGCTAACAATTTATTATGCTAACAATTTACTGAAAAAATCTATTTGTTTCATGTCAATGCAATTATTATTTACAATATTTGTACATTTTTTATTTAAAATAGTAAATTTATTAACGCGATTATTTTGATTTATACAGTTATCAATACAAAATCAAAATAATAAATGCTTCATATACTACTTTGCTCACGCTGCCGTTTGATCAAGTTGTCTTTTAAGTTTTAAGGAGATCTGTAAGATTGGACAAAAATCTCTGGTATTGATATCTTTAAAAGCTAGATAGACCAGGTAGAATAAAAATGCGGACGAAAAAGGAAGTGAGGGCAATGTTCAAAGGAACCAGGCAAATCAAAAAAGGTTTCCAGCCAAGAACAACATTTTGTAATGACAAACTTGTACCTTAAACGGAGATGAGAGCAGGATAATGGAGAGATGGATAAAATATTTTGAAAACCTTCTGAATGCTGCGGACGATTCCCCCGGAACCACCAGACCAGGTGAGGGATGGCCAGATGGACAACGTTGGAGAAGAGGGAGTTGTCCAAGAAGTGACTCGAAAAGAGGTAGAAGAGGCGATGTTCAACAGCCGCGCACAAAGAGAGGATGACACCCCAGCTGACCTCTTCAAGTATGGTCGGAAGGAGGGGAGCGACAGTGTGTACACTCTCATTCGTTCAGTATAGGAAAACGAAGATATTCCAGATGCTTGGAACAGAGTGGTGATGTGTCCACAAAAATAATTACAAGATGATTTGCAGTAACTAGCGTGAGATTTCTCTTCTGAACGTTGCATACAGGATCTTCTCGAAGGTACTGAGAAGGAGGCTTGAGACATATGCGGAGAAAGAATTATGCGAATACCGCTGTGGGTTTCGACACAACAGGTCAACCTCGGACTATATCCTGTCATTACGTCTGATGCCATTACGGCAGCTACGAGCATAATGTTAGCGTGCACCACAAAGACTACAAAGATGCATATGATAGTGTCAGGAGGTTCAAGTTGCAACTGATATTGGAAGAGATGAGAGTGTCAAAGAAGCTCTGGTGTGTATAACAATACGTTGTACTAGAGTCAGAGTGAAGGTCCAGGGGCAGTTAGCAAGGAAATTTTATGTGCGAAGAAGACTGTGACAAAGAAATGCACTTTCGACGACCGTCTTCAATCTCTGCCTGGAGCATGTCATGCGTAGGATCCCTCTCAACCCACGAGGAACTATCTACACCAGATCCCTTCAGTACATGGCCTTCGCAGATGATGTTGTCCTTCTTGGTAGCAAGCTCGAGAGCAATGACAGAGGCGCTGACAAAATACATCGTCGGCACGAGAGAAAAGGAAAGGTTTTGTGCGGTGAGTCACTTGAAATGCAAAGCAGGAATGTACGACAGAATCGGAGAGTTCAAGTACTTAGAGGCCCTGGTGATTGAGAACAACGAGATCAGCACGAATAGCAGCAGAGAACAGATGCTTCTATCCTTTTAATAAGCTACTGAAATCCTCAACTCTGTCTAGAAACCTCAAGCGCATCGTGTACAGTATCATTATTCGACCAGTGGTGCTTTATGGATGTGAAACTTGGACGCTCACTGAAAGTGACAAGAATCTGCTCCGGTTGTGGGAAAAGAACGTGGTGCGAAAGATCCTCAGAGCGATTTGTGAAGATGGCGATTAGCGCATTCGAACCAACCAAGAAGTATATCAGCGGTACGGTGATACTGGCCTGGTTGCTGACCAGAGACGGCTGCGGTACCTGGGGCATGTTATCAGAATTGAGGGAGATAGAATCCTCAAGAAAACTCTCGACCAACAACTAGAGAGGAGAAGGACGCCAAGCAGGCCAAGGAAGAGGTAGATTGATTACGTCAGAGAGGATGTGCAGGCGTTGGGGATCCGAAGCTGGAGGAGTTGCGCTGCAAGCAAGGAAGAATGGACAGCTGCTGTAAGAGAGACCACTACATGTACTGTAGCGCCAAGAGAGTGAGTATGATTGATGTCTTTTAACCATTTTTTATTTGATATGATAAGTTATCTTTAAATTTCAAAGAAAAGTCTTTCGGCACAGCATTTCCAATACTTTCGAAATTAGCAAAAGCACAAAGAACCTGACCCTCTCAAATAAATCAATTTTATTTTCCTTCGATGTTGAAAACCCTTCTATTCCCACAGATGAGGTCAAAAATATCATTTCATAACGACCAAACAGTTTAGACATATCTGATGAAAAATGCGAAGCACTCATAGGCTTGATAGCGATCAATTTTAGTCAATATTTTCATGGCTCATCTGAAATCCAAACTTTTATCGTCTAAGAACGTTTTAGTTTAAAAAAAAATCGTGGACTTTCGCGACCCCATCTTTCAAAATTAAATAAAACTAGCGTAACCTATAAATTGCCTACCCATGAATCACCAGGCCCCGCACTTGTCTACGGCGCGGATAGCTTCGCTCTCTGCTGTCGGCCTCTTGACACACTTGTTTTCCGTATTCGCTGTACATTTTGTCGCGGCCTGCGACCGCCCTTCGCGCACTTTTGGAAACTTCTAACAGGCAATCTAAACTTCTCAATTCCTCTACCCGCGCATTCGCCAACACATGAATCGCTTGATCCCCATAACTGCCTACGGCGCAGACAGCTCCGATGTCCGCTTTATCGACTATTCTGAAATTTCTATCATGGTAGTCTGGCGTGCGAAGCACGTAAGATTGCCTGGAACTTTGGAATTTGCCTACCCACAAATTCACCAACCTATAAATCCTCCGGTACTGAGTCACTTTTATTGCTCAAAATCGATTCAGTATATTTAGATGTTCACATTGGCAAAACCCTAAGTTTATGTATCCTAAGTTTCATTTTTTCGGGAACGAAGATATTTAACGCTTTCATGGTCTTTCAAGGTCAAATTCCTTCTATGTTTAATCGTGCGTTTTTGTAAATTCACATACAAGAAATTGAAAGAAAATTACAGAACAGTTTTCAAGAAAATTTATTGCAAAATTTGCAAAACAATAAACATCCCGTAAGTACGTTAAACTGTCATTTTAGAAAAAATGTTTGAAATAAAATCGAGGGAGATTTAGTTAACCTATAAAGGTTTATTCAAATATCCTATCTATTATAGTTTCTGAGATATATTGAAAAATTTGCAATTCAAGGCTATGGACTAATTTAATTCGACGCAAAATATAATGTACTATATGTGAGCAAAATTTCAGCCTCGTAGTTTTTAAACTGAATTTCTGAATAAAATTATCTGTTTGAACAACTCCCAAAATTATAATTTGAACCCGCCACTGATAACAAGATTTATTAATAGATAATTCTATTGTGATATTTCATTGAATATAAGTTATGTTGATAAATTAACTTTGTTAATTATTACGAAACTACATTCGATGTTTAGGGATTTCAAAATTGCTTAAAAAATCGGGCACCGGCTAGATGCACTTCCGGCATTTGTGGAGCCTTTGTCAATACTCCCTAAAGCAATCAGATCATTACTTTGTTCTGCTAAATCAACGTTCTACATCATGCAGTCACCTAATTGAATTATCTCAGCGTTGATTGTTAGAAATTGCATTTACAAGTTAAATAAGATCTAGTAAAGTACTATAGGCATACATCTATACAAGTAATATTCAAACAAACGGATTTCAGATTGCTGAAATAAGTCGCGGTGGCTGCATGATGTAGAACAGCGGTTGTCAACGTTTTGTTTATCGCGTACCACCATAAGGAAATCACATAATAAAGTATATTACCACCAGCATTTGAAAAAAGTACCACCGTGTTCTTTAATGTACCGCCAGGTGGTACGCAAAATATAACAAAATATAAGGTCCCGTGCAAATTTTGCAACAAAAAGATGCAAACGCACGACAGCCTGACAAAAAAAGCATAATTTCAACAACGTTGTTTATAAAAAAAAGCCTGTTTGTAAACAAAATTGCATTGAATATTTTATTTTTACCGTTTTTAGGTTTTTTTTTCTGTAAACTTTTGAATGCGAAAAAAACAAATTCAATGCAATTTTGTTTTTTTACAAACAAAATTGCGTTGTTCAAATTACGCTTAAATATTTTATTATATTTTGTGTACCGCCTGGTGTTCTTTAATGTACCACCAGTGCTTATTTTGTTATATTTGGCGTACCACCTGGTGTTCTTTAATGTACCACCAGTGGTACATGTACCACAGGTTGAGCACCCCTGATGTAGAACATTGGTTTAGCAGAACAAAGTAATGATACTGAATGCTTGTAGGGGGTATTGACAAAGGCACCACCAATGCCAGAAATGCATTTAGCCTGTGCGCTACTTTTTTAAGCAATTTTGAAATCGAATGCAGTTTCGTAATAATTAAAACACTTAATTTATCAAGATTTGTTAAGTTACAAGAACACTATCTTATAAATCTCCTAAAACTAAAATATTATTTCCTATAAAATTTCAGTTAATATACGTATCGATATGTTAACGACCATGGCAACCAATACAGAGTTTTTAAGATATTAGGGACTATACCTTTGGAGGCTTTAGAGTTAGACACCTCATGTAGGGTATCATTTTAAAGAGAATGACAAGGCCTATCGGAATATATAAAAATATACAGGGTGTTTCTAAAAAGTTTTTTGAATATTTTTTTATTGTTCAAAACCAGTTCAGTACATTCAATTGTTCACACTGAGACCCTTAGTCTCACATAAGTTCCCCAAGTTTCATTTTTCCAACATTTACAGGAACCAAGATATTTAGGGTAGTACAATTTTTTTTAAGGTAAAATTACTCCGATGTTTTCACATGTGAGTTTTTAAATGCGCTTAGTCGGTTAAGTATGAAAGAAGATTTCGACACAAGAAATTTAAAAGAAATTACAGAACAAGTTTTCGACAAAAATATACCGCAAAATTTGCAAAACAAATAACACCCTGTATAGATGTTAAATTGTGATTTTGGAGAAAAATGTTTCAAATAAAATTGAAAGGGCTTTAGGTACACTATACAATAAAGTTCATTTGAATGTCCTTTCGCTTATAGTTTCTGAGATATATCGAAAAGTTTGTAAAACTTGAAACGTAGCAACGTCACGCTATATAATAGTTGGCAACATGAGACTAATGCCATTCGACGCAGAATATAATACACATTGTACTATATGTGTAGAAAATTTCAGCCTCCTACTTTTAAAACTGAATATCTGAAAAAAAATGGCTCCTCCCCACCATTTTGGTATTTATAAAAAAATTTTAAAAATGACTGCAGACAACATAATAATAATATTTGTTTATATTTATTTATACAAAAGGTAGTGTAACTTATATTAATATAAATCAATCCTTAGCAGTTAATTGTAGATGTTAAATCGAAGTGTTCTATGTAAATTATTTTTGCAATCTTCTTATTATAATTTAGTAATAGGTTTATTAACTTGTAGTATTTTACACATCCCTCTGAGGATGATCTTGATCACTATGTGATCGAAAATGTTTAGGAATAAATAATAAAACAAAGTAGTTAGACCATTTCTTTGCATAAGTCAATTATTATTTAATTTTTGTTTTATGTAGTTTTAGCCTGATGATGTTTAGTGAGCACGTAAGTGAAAGCTGGTTAAGTTCTGTTTCAGCCCTTCAAAGGAATTTTCAATCAGGTAATAACTTAAAGAATCAGCAATATCAAAATACAAAAATAGCAAAATATTATAAAAATCTTGCGAGGGCTGAAACAGAAAAACACAGTGAAAGTTATCCCAATAAAAATAAAAATAAGGAAGTACATACATTAAAAAAATATTTAAGATATTAACTACCTTCTTTACCTCCACCCCGGGGCTGGTTATTCGCTCTAATTGATATGCTAAATAAATAATTATTATCGAAAACACTCACCTCCAAAATTTGTAAATAAATCAGTGTTTTCGTCCATAACAGCATCGACCATATCGCTATACCTGACGCACCCAACAATACTATCAGCGGCTTATAACGTAGAAAATCCGTTATCAGGAATATGACAATCAAAAAGCCCAAATAACTGTACGTACCAACCGGATAGACTTCTTGCGTCACTTCCGTCGCACTCACATTCCTCCATCGTGTATCGGTTAGAAATTCAAAAATGTACGGCTCGGATGGACGAAATTCCTTGAAGAATCCGAAAACGCTCAACATTAACGAGATTTTGAACCACGGTTTCATTTTGAAAAAATTCCCGATACGCTGATAACAGTTCGACATTTGTATTTATTTCTTTTTGTTTGAATATTTTTTTCCACTATATATAAGATCACTTTTGGTGGTTATTTATTTTTAACGCATTAGTGCTAATAAGTTACAACTAACACTTAGTTTTAACACGCACACATTTTTTACTTCAGTTTTTTAATTACGTCATTGTGACAGTCAACATCACCCGTCATCAGGTCATTGTTTTCAATTTTATGATAATGTCTTTTTTCAAGTTCAGTAATACGATTACACGTTTAACAACAATCAGAAATTGTTTTATTATACTTTTTATGTAACTATTATATTTAGCATATACAGTACATAAACATTACATTGTTAAGAATTAGAAGGATATTATATTTAACTATTTATTTTTTATTTATGGACAACATTTACATATCAATCAATACTACTTTTAGTAACTAATAAAATTGTTAGATATATGCATTGAATGTTTCATGTATTATAAGGTGTGGGAAGTTTGGTCGGAGAAGCTAAATGTACGTATGGCTTGGGTGATTGGACTATTTGTCGATATAATAAGTAGTATGTAAGTTGGCCGTCGCCGTAGCGCGGTGGTTAAGATTCATCGCTACCAATTCAAAGGACTCCTTCGACTCCCAGCGTAGACGTATGGTTTGCGTTGATAATTGAATTTAGGCAACACATGATACGAGGTCGGCAATTATAGGAGGAAGGTAACTATAATTTAGCATGCATGTCTATAGGGGTAGATGTAAAACTTCGGTCCACTGTGTGCCAGTTGGTACGCACTATAAAGATCTCTTTACGAGTTAATCAATAAAGGTTGGTAAAGATGAAATTATCTGATACCCTACCTATCACCGTAGGTGGTAGAGGCTCAAAGTTAAAACACATAGTCGGTGATAAGCCTAAATAGGAAGAAATAGACCAACTATAAACAAGTATATAGAAAGCAAGTAGTATGTAAGTTTTATATTGTTATTGTTCGTTGCATAATAATATTAAAAATGCAAACGGAGCAAACGGAATCCGCTAGAACATCTCAGGTTTAATAATTAAGCCTTTCAATGGGTCCAAAAAGTTAAATACTTAGGAGTAATGCTGGATATTAATTAGAAAATGATGGAACACGTCGAGTTAGTGTGTAATAAAGCCTCCAAACAGTTGAATATCATCAAGAATTTGTCAGGGACATGGTGGGGTGCTAATCCCTACACTTTAAAGCTATTATATAATGCTATCGTTAGATCTCATCTGGACTAGGGAAGTATGACTCTCACACTCACGCCGGCAACAGATATAGGCAAGCTAGACAAAGTGCATCGAGAGGGGTTCAGAGCAATCAATGGGCAAATGAAAAGCACACGAAATCGTGTAGTCTTGGCAGAAAGCGGCGAATGGCTTGAAAATGGCTTGCCCACAAATACACATAGAAATTAAATCATAGTGTCAATCACATGACATATTGGGTGAAAAAAGAGACCTGCGTCCTGGTAAAGGCTTTTAGAACCTTGAAGGGAAACAGGAATGAATGTAGAGTGGGCAGAAAATGTATGTGTTTCGGGAGACCTTGTCTGGACAAATTTGAAGACTTAAATTTGGTGGATCCAAGAAAGGTGCGTCTAATGGCACCCTCTAAGATTACATGGAGAGGAACATGGAACATTTTGTCGAAATTTAAACTGATGCTCCCAAGAAATCAGATCCTAATGCATCGGTGGGAATAGGAGTATGGATCCCGGAACCCAAACACACAGTAGCACTGAAACTCAATCCATATATAACGATCTGTACAGTGGAAATGTTGGCAATATTTATGGCAGAGATTGTATTGGTCAAAAATATTCAATCTAGTATTATATCCACAGACTCCGAAAGCTCGCTGGATATTGATTGATTGAGTCAAGCGTTACTTTGTGTTAATCCATGATGAGATCAAATAGAAGTGTTTTTACTTCGTTACTACCAAAATAGTACAATTGTTAAGATTGTAACTATAGTTTCAACCCTTTTATACCATCTGCCTAGGGGTCCTAGACATATCTAAACATACAGACTAGGGGTTCTAAGGTTCATATGGGTTCTATTATTGGGGTGTTTTAGGTAACAATATTGGGGCTACGAAGGATTGCACTTACTGGTGTTAACTGTTAAGTACAAGGGCAGAGAGTCAAAACTAGATAAACGGAAGCAACAACACGATGACACAACGACAATAATGATACAACGATTAAAAGAGATTGGGGTTACGAAGGTTACTACCAACGACTAGATAAACGGGAGCAACAACACGACAACTATAGTGACGAGATAACGACAACTATTCAGTCCGGTTGTTGTTATCGTTGTTATAGTTGGAATTGTTGTTCGTACAGCATCCAAGTGAATATTTTGTTTATTTCTTGTAAACCAATAGTTCATGGTAGTTTAAATGTGTTTTATCTCTTATATTTGACCATCTCTTGTATTGTACACGTATTCGTGATTTCTAAGCCATATTCAATAGGAGATTTATAGTGGAGATTATATAGGTGTTTTACAACTTTATTTAGTAATCTTTATATGCTATTTATAACTTTATTTGTACCTCGGCCCCAAGATATAATTCCATATCGTAGCTGTGAAAGCAAATGACCTTCTTTTATTATACTGCGTGCTATATTCGATGTTATCATCGAATATAGTTAATTTTTTAAGACTCCACTTAGTGGTGATATTTTATTTGAAATTTTTTTACAGTGATTTTCCCAATTTAGCTTGTCATCAATTTCTCTGTTGTGCAGCTAGTTCTTAGTAGATTTGTATTATTTATATTGATGTTTAAGTTGATGGGTGGCTTGTTTTTTGTTTTAAAAATTTGATGTTTGTTTTTATCCTATTTATTGTTACTCTATTACCATCTGGTCAGCCTGTGTACTGCTTTAGATCGTTGTCCGTTTCATTTTGCACTGTTATTTGGTCATGCCCACTGAGTACATTAAAATGGTATCATCCGCAAATGTGATATATTTTCCTTTTAGGTTTAATTGTTTTATATTTAGTACGTATATTAGGTAGGTCCCAGTACTGAACCTTGTATCCCCATTTCCATCTGGTCTAGCCTAAATAAGAAAACACACGATTTTTGTTTTTTTATCATTTATTTTTCAACATAGTCCCCTTTTAAGGCAACACACTTTTCAATACAACTTTCCAACTTATTCATCCCTTCCGAAAAGTAATTTTCGTAGGTTTGGGAACAGGGGGAAGTCACAAGGGGCTAGATCTGGTGAATGCGTTGGATGGTCGATCAAATTCGTAGCCTAATTGGTTCAATTTTGCCTGCACGATGGCCATTCTGTGAGTGTGTGCGTTGTCATGATGGTGCGTTGTTATAAATTCGGCATCAAAACGGTCCAAAAATGCTGCGCAGTAATCGGCAGTTATGGTTTTAACCTTTGTCAAGTAATCAATAAGATTCTTTCGCATCGCAAAAAATAATCGCGATCATCTTGCCGGCCGATCGCGTTGTCTTCTTCCGTTAGCCTTTGCCGCCTTTTCTCAACTGATTTGACTGTTCCTTCATCTCTGCCGTATAGCAATGGACCCATGTTTCATCAACAGTGACGTATTGACGATACAAATCCTTCGGATCACGTTTTATCTTCGTCAAAAGCTTCACCGAATCTGTCACATCTGTGCATTTTTGGTCGATAGTGAATAAACGTGGCAGGCATCGCGAGGATAGCTTTTTCAGATCCAAATGTTTAAGTATGATGATGTGTTCACGCTCAATTGATATGTTTGCAGCCTCTGCTAGCTCACGGATTTTAATTAGACGGTTTTCCACAATCATATCAAGGATTTTGTTGTCGATTTGCCGTGTAATGACGATATTTGAGGGCACTGAGTGGTCATAATTAAAAACACTCGTACGACCACGAACAAATTCAGCTTTCGAAAATTTGCTGGCAGCGCTGCGGACGCCATAAACAGCATCCAATTCAGCTTTGATTTCTGCATTGTTCTCCTCTTTCTTTTCAAGGAATTTCATTACTGAACGATATTCGACATTTTCAATTTTTCACAAAACACAAAAGCTGCTTGCTTGCGACTGCTGTAAAAACCAAACTAATTGTTCTTTTGCTTCAAATTTTGACACACGTCATGTGTTGGTCGGCAGATGTCAAAATCAACATGGCGTTCGTTGTCACGTAACGCCATCTATCGAAGGTCAAACTCCTCATATTTGCTCTGGTTTAAATTTTAGTTGCTGTAATCTGTCACACTGTTAGGCACTGTCTGAGTGATACTATTATTTCGAAATCTTAATTGGTTGTCATATACTTATTTTTTCCGATGTAGGAACGTCTGAATTCTAGTCTTAAATGCTTTTTCTATTATTTTCGAGAGTACGCTTGTTTTTGTTATGGGCCTATAACTACCAGTATCTGTTGTCACTCCATTTTACGTATAGGCGTTATTTCAAAATATTTCAGACAGTTTGGAAATGTTCGACTTTCAAAGCAGTTAGTGATTATTTTGTATATGGGTTCAATTACTATATCTTTCATCATTTTCAGACCTTTAACTGTTATACCATCTGACCGGGGACTGCATCCGGTTTTTGTACACGGTTGTAAGAATATTCTATGATAGTTGTAGCTATTGTCAGTTATAGGAGTGTTTATGTCAAATTTACTAGGTAATATTCTTCCAATCGATGTGACGTAAGTAAGTAGTCATGGCATCCGCCATCAATTTATTTTCTGTGATTTCCTGGTTGTCTATGTTTCATTGTTTTATTTCTCTTCTAGAATGTTCACCTTTAATTTCTGTAGTAATTACTTTCCAAAACTTGCTAAGGTCATGTCCTGCGAGTATTACTTCTTCTCCAATTTCTCTAGATTTTGTTTCCTGTATGGTATTATGTACCATATTTCTTATTTCCTTGTATTTACTATGGTTGTTGGATATTTCTTCCATTCATCATGTACTTTCATTTTCATGATTCGCTTTATTTGTTGCTTTACCCAAGTCGATTGTCTGATTCTGATGAATTTTGTAGTAGTTGCTTGTTCCTTCGCAGTTGTTATCATGTGCATAATCTCTTCCATTGTGGATGTATTAGATTCTTTTAGTCCTTCTAAGTTTTGCCTAAATTTATCGCATTGTATAGTTTTTATGAGTTTTAGCTTCATTTGCACTTTCTTATCATGTCTGTATATTCGAATAAGTTTTCATAACAACTTAAATGATGTTGACTATTATTTGTTTCTTCTTTGATTTGTGGATTTGCGGTGCTAAATACACACCAATAATTCTACTGGTGAGTTTAGTGTTTGTTATTTCAATTGCAACTGTTTGAATGTCTTCACTAGACTCTCAATATATTCGTATTAAAGAAAAACAATTTTTTACATATATGACCCTCCTCCTCTTCTTCCTTCTCGTTATGCACGCTAGTATATCCGATTATATTGTAACTAGCAAGTCCCGTCGCAGCTTCGCTTGCGATATTTGTAAATATTAACGCATCATTGTATACCATATCATGTATCAACGACAGCTTTTCTGACCGCATTGCCCCGGCCTGCGGCCAAGTTCTGCTGTCCGCATTGACGTCACCTACCTCGCGGACAGCGTATATAAATTTTCATGGCGATCGGTTGAACTGTGTAGAAATTGATGTGCTCTGCTATACACAAAAATATTTTGCCAAATTGCAACTTCCTAAGTTAATTGGTTTCTGAAATACGGTTATATTAATTTGTGCTAAATACGACCCCCGCTTTTACTCCTTCAAAAGCTGAAAATCCAAATTTCGTCTTGGTCTTGTAGCTAAATAATGGATTTTAACAAAGAATATTCTTGCCAAATTTGAACTTCCTAAGCTAATTGGTGTTCGAGATACGGTGATTTTAATTTTTGTTTTATAGATCATCGACCTCAGTTTTTAACCCTTCAAAAACTGAAAATCTAAATGTCTTAAACATGTCGATAGTCTTTCAGCCGAATTTCAAGCTTCTACGTTTAACCGTTTCCAAAAGAACCTAAAACTTTAACCACCTTTTTAACCCCTTCTGTGGTCTAATTTGGAGAAATCCCCTCTTAGTGGGTGCTTACATCATGGAGAGAATCCTTTGCCAAATTTTCAACTTTCTAGGTCTGGCAGATTGGGCCGTGTTTGATGAGTCAGTCAGTGATTGTATCAGGCGTATCCTTTTATATATATATATATATATATATA
>WYDF02023016.1:0-13116 GCA_009867245.2 Adranes taylori | reverse complement strand
TAGCTAGGAATCGAGCGAGATCTTACTTTAATAAATTTGGTGTATAATAAATTTGGATAAAAATTCAATTCAATGCATCACAAACATCTATAGTAGCTATAAATGAGCTTACTAGGCGTCATCGTTTTTAAAGTTTCAGTTTTAGTAGCATCATAGTCTGCAACCGTTCCTCCAAAAACAGATCGACTAGAATGCGGCAAGTGAATATCTCAGTAGCTGAATTTGCCAATCAAGGATTGCGTAAATTAAAGTATCGGCAGTTTACTTTTAATTCGCACTGTTTATGTGCTACTTGAGAAGACTGGTATGAAGTACACCAATGCAAAATTCTCCACGCTTCCAGTGCGCTTCTGGTTAATAGACCCGGACTTCTCACTACTGCGATAAGTCTGATGATAGTTTCTCTCTGAATGAGCTCTTGTTCTTGCATTATGAAATGGTTTGAGTTTGATTCTAGTGTAACCCCTAGATATTGAATCTTCAGTTTGTAATAACCAGTTTCTTTTATACAAGGCCACTTACAGTTTTTTTGTCCACTCAATACACCCTTTTGGATGCAACTTCTTCTAGCATCCATTTACATTACGGACCGTACGGACCGTACATTACGGACCGTATATATTAATGTTCTATTGTCGGCGATAATTTGTATAATCATTCGTATACTTTATGGAGGTTTCAGCTAAAGTATACCACCATCAAACCACCCATTCCATAAAAGGGATAAAACTTCAATTACTTAAGTATCTGTATTGTGTTCACATTTACCGATTTTAGGGAATGAATGCAAACTAATGCAAAATGAACAATTTTTTCTCTGTTTTATGCCAATTTCAAATATCTGATTGATTATTATATACTTAATCGCTTTAGCAATATAATTCAATTTACGAACATTAACATAAGGAAAAGAGTATAATAATATTAATTTCTCACGTAAGTCGTCCCTGTTGAGGTGTTACGGGTTGCAACATCTTTCGTGGCTCTAGAGATTGCTGACCAAGTTACCTTTTGGGATTCTAAAAGAAACATCGCATGTAATGTTTTCACATACCAAAGAATTTATGCAAGTTATCTTAGTGTTCTAAAAGCGTATAAAGTTCCAAAACTCCTAATATGGTAGTAGCAAATTCTCAACCATCATTTTAGTAATAAATAGCTGTTTCTGGCTAGTACTAACTTTGGAGACTAAAGAAATCTGTTCTATGTTCAGCATAAACAAGATAGAGCTGTTAGTTTTCTACTTTATTAGTAAGCCAACCCCGTTGTCACTAAGGACCTGAGTTATACTGCCATGTACTTGATCAGCGCAAGGGCGCAGTTCCAGTGTCAAACGCTTTCCAAACTGCCACATGTAGAAAGAATAGTACTTTTTCTACATCTAGTAATTTGTGTTTTATTACGTTTTTATAACTCTTTGACTAACAAGTCAGCAGGTCTAACACGTTCCTCGTCTAATAGTAGGGATGCTTCGATAAGGTCTCGTGATTCTTCGAGCCAGGCTTCTTGTTTCTCTTCTAAGAAACATTTTATTCTGATTGGCGGACGACGTTGAACCTAAGCAGGGGCGAGTGTATAAGAGACCACAATTTAGCTAACAATTTGCGAATTCTTTCAGCTGATGCTCCTTGATTGGACATAAGCTTTTACTAAGTCATAACATGCACATCTGTCTTGGAGTCTAATCTGACGCACAAATGGAAATATTTGTGGAAATAGCTTCTGCAAATTTTCGTTTGTTCCTCGTAGATCTATAAATATGCTGTACCTTAACCTGGCCTACCTTGAATATTTGAAATATGTCGAAATCACCCAAGAATCAAGAATCAAGAAAAGCTCCAGGAGATATGTGTTTGCGTAGTAATTCATAGTAGGTAATACTTCATAGTAGATAATACCCAGTTCTTCGGGTATCTTTTACAAAGTCCTAAGCAACAGTAGGTAAGAACTACAGTAATACGAGTTTTTTCTTCTGGTCTTCTTGCAAACGGTTCTAAGTAACTAGTAACAATTCCTCGGAGATAACTGGGAACTCCGAAGATTTAACAAATACATTCAAAATGTTAAATAGGACATACCAAATTTTATTACGTATTATAAAACTGTCAAACATTCTCTTTAGAATGATATCATATTTTATAATTACCTAATCAATTAATAACGTAAATTGATAATTACATAACGGATAACAAATGCACGCTTACCTAGATTAGAATTTTATTCAAAAAAGTGGACGACGAAACAAAGTGCATTTGTTATTTAATTATCGATTTATGTTGTTAATTGAGTAGATAACATGTGATATATCATTGAAAAGAAATGTTTTTATAGCTTTAGAAAACGCAATAAAATTTGACACGTTCTGCATAAAATTTTGAATTTATTTGTTAAATCTTATCCATTTGAGGCTGACTTGTATTTTAGCTATGGCAAATAATAGAAAATTAAATGTAGAAAAACTTTCTTTTACAATACCCTAAGAATACCAGGGATATTTGTTGTGATAGCTGGAACAAACAGACTGTATTCTCAATAAAATGAAAATTGTTAGAAAATTGGAAAATTTCGAAATGGAAAATTTCAAAGTGGACAATTGGAAAATTTCAAAGTTTATTAATCCATTTATTTCAAATTACATATAAAATATGCTGATATGTACCTATAATAGAAGCACCTATTTTTTTTAAATAACTTTCCAAGTGTAAAATGTATTTAATTTTAATTCGTATGAATCATTATCATTATATTTAACATGAGTAAGTATCAATAATATATTCTTCATAAGACTGATTATATCGTAAATGCCAATGTTCCAACAACAAAGTCTTAAATTACGAGAACTACATAATTTATTTATCTGATATATTAACAAATTTAAAAATAATAGAGGAATGTTTATTATATAATAAACTTTATCAGACTTTATACATTGTAGTTGAAGTTTTACAAACTATATTGTTTTATATACAATTTGTATTACAGGTTTCCATAGAAAAATCACAGAATCTATTTATAGTTCTCAAAAATAAAAGTTTGAACAACTTTTCTTTAAAAGTTCAAATTTTTTCTGGACTAAAAATAGATCAAGATTAAACATGTCGCAGAACAACATCGAGTACACACTCATCCATAATGACCATAAATATTAATTACCTACATACTGTTCAATAACATACTGTTCAATAAGGAGTCTGTTAGACACCCAGTCACTATTAATATTAGAAAATATGACTACTGTTTGAAAATAGATACACAAATTAGAGTCAAATTTAAAGGAATCTGTAACCAATTTATTGTCGAATGGACTCAGTAATGGGTTAAATGCCAGAAAGTTAATTTTGAGTTATCCTTTTTTCTTATACATAAATAACAATATTTTATTAAGAAAATTTGGAACTGGAACTTGGAATTTTGCTGTCTTAAACTTATGAAATTGCCTACGCACGAATTCACCAACTTATGAATTCCTCGGTTCCTATATTTGCCTACGGAGCATACAGCTTCGTTGTCTGCAAAATTTATTACAGGCCAGATAGCGTCCTTTGCACGCCATGTTTTTGGGAAATTTCTAACCGTGCTTTGCAAACCAGACTGCCTTGAACTTTTGAATTTGCCTACACACGAATGAACCAACTCTTAATTTCCCCGGTCCCAATATTTACCTACGTTGTACGCTTTGCAGCACTGCTGTCCGTTTTGCCGCTGCCTACGGCCGCTACTGAGTCACTTTTGGGAAATTTTTAACAGAGCACTTTCGCATGCTTCTCGTGTATCGGTAAAATTCTTCATAATAAAATGCAGTTTCATAATTTATATTTATATATCAACACCACTACGAATATATATGGGCGACGAAGTAACACTTAGGGATCCATTACAGTTCCAAAGGTCTTTTAAAAATCGCGATAACACAAGAGTCTTTAGATGCTCGGTAAGGACTTTTAAGCAGCAGTACTTTTAGAAGCAGCACTTTTAAAAGCAGTATTTTTATAAGTAGTACTTGAACGAACTACTTACTGCAACTAAACCTGGCCACCGGATATTCGAGTTTATATACTCCCCAGTCCTAGGCATATTCTCGGTAGCGTGTTCCACAAAATGATGATGTCTAGACGTTTTTCCAGGAATTTTATTCATGTCGGAACATGTTTTATTTCTGTCTAGACGTTTTACCTCGAAATGAATGACTGTCCTGTGGCTAAGTGTCACTATTAAATAGTTTTTCATGACTATCGCGATTAGGTTTGGCACTTAGTCTATTATTGATGTCCAATTGTTAAATATTAAACAGCTATCGTACGATTTTGTGGATTAGATTCATATAAGTTCAACTTGATTTCATATTTTATATTATTCGGTTTACATTATGTTTTCATATTTATTTTATATTACATACATGTGACGTTTTTACCTATTTTTAGGAAATATTATATGAAGCTAGGTGGGAGTATTTATCATTTAAGATTTACAAAACAAACAAATTTAAATTATACGAATACTGATTTAACATCTATTTCCTGTGTTTATGCTTTGTTTATTTAGGGCTATTCGCAACTCTTAATAATAAATTTGCTTTTAATATTTCTAATGGAAAGCATTGATTTACAAGAATTGCTTCTCGAACTCATACAAACTTTATTTTCACAAAACATTAGTGCCAGCAAAATTATTAGAAACAATATTACTGAGTCAGAAATTTTATTCTTACTAATCTTTGATTAGCAACTATATGCTCAGATGTTGTCTGCGACATTTAACATACTGCATACCAATCGTTCTAGAAACGAGTATATAATTTACCTAATACAGTTCCTGAATAACAATATTTTCATGAGATATTTACAGATTTTTATCAATATTTACTAAGGCATAGTTTAATGTCTTACATTAACTATAAATTGTTTTAATTGATCCGTTAATGCAATATAGTATTTGTATTTTATTTGGATATTTTTCAAATACTACCTGTTTGGTCTTTAATAACTATTACACAGTGAGCAACCTGACTAATATCTTTCCAGTACTATATAAATTCTTTTTAATTCTCTTTATAGTGAAACAATGTAATCCATAATATATAACTTTTAAATACTGTGCATTACGTACATTTTGGATTTAGAAGTGCACTAGTGAACACTATTGCTGACTTATTATAATTGACTTTTCAGTTTGACTATGAAATCAACACTTTTACAACCATAACAACGTTACTATCTTCATGCAAGTTAAAACAACTTACGATTATGAAACATAGAAATTTTTCTTCGCTCAGTTTCCATGCGAAAGGAATTTTAAATGTCATATACTTATTTGCAACTTTTTGCTCTAATTAATCCGATTTGTTTTCTCTTAGATCCGATAAATGTTTTCTCTTATAGGTGCATGATTGCAAGTAGTGGTAGTGACGTACTATACAACTCAGGAACGCTAAAAGATTCATACTTTCATGGCTGTCGCCAATTTGATATATTGTACATGTATTTACTAATGTCATACTTTTGTCACCATTTTTGCCACGAATACTTATCCGATAGCTATTTACGCATTGGTACAGATCAACTCCGCCCATATATCTATTGTAGCTTTGGAAAAGAAACGGTTGTGAAATATTAATATTTCATGCTGTTACAGTTGGCCAACGTTCTTCTTTAGCCACAAAAGGAGGAAAATCATAGTTTTTTTGCCATTGGTGCAATGTTATTATCCTTCCAACGAATAAAAAGAAGCTGGGGATTCTCATAATATTTCATTTCCTAAAATCCACGCTCCTTCTTATGAAAGGAGGATGTTTGGTCAATGAGTGGGCATTTCATAGTTCGATTATTTCTCATTGTTGCAGTTGCACGTATCTTCATTTCTTTCAGCAAAGTAATAGTTGATAAGTAGTAAAAAAATTATATGGTCATTTGGATCTGCAATGACATCTAAAAGCTATAGTACTATTTTCGAACCCAGTGGCATTTGCATTTCTTCAGTAGCTACCTTTTTCGCGACATTGTAAGTTCGAAGTAATATTCCCAAGCTATTGCATAACATCCAGTCTTTGAAACCAAACCAAACTCCTTTACCCCGGATGAATTATTTAGAGGGCTAACGTCCAAAATAGCCGACCATTATTTCATCCATTAATTGCGATTTGCAAAATATTCCCCACTCTCGGAATTTCTGATTCAGGATATTCATAAGAAAACGTATTTTGCTCATTTTATCTAATTTATCTAATTAACTTACTGATATTATTATTGTTATATGTTTATATATAGCTTCTTATATAGTCAGTTTTACCCGGTATTAATGTGCAAAGACTATATACATAAGTATTATAAACATACTTTTATTAGATCATTTTACACAATTTAGAGATTATGCACGAAAAAGCGATAAGAGTCAGAAAATGACGCCATTTTGCAATATGGTGCCCGGAATTCACGTCAAAAAATCGTTAAAACTCATAATTATCATACTGGACGTATACTGAGGGGATTATTTACAACTATATCCAGAATTCCGGTATTAAATAGAAACCAAAGCCTCTTTTTATTTTTATTGTCCGGCGTGTTAGGGAATATCCAAATAAAATAACTCAATACTCGAAATGAATTGTTTTCTTAGATCTGCGATAATAGTAAGATTAAATGCTTTTTACAGTTTGTACAGTAAAAATATATTTATGTCTCTATTTATAGAACATTAAATTTTGTTCAATTCAAAATGAATCACTAATATGATAATTATTGTTAAAGTTTTGCAAAACATATTGTAGGATTTAATACCTATATAATAATATATCAATATTGCTTAAAGTTTTAAGTCCTTACTGCGTAACAGTTACAATATAAGACAACATTTACTTCTATTGCAATATTAAAATGCAATAGAAGTTCTAGTGGACTGTAATTCTAGGTATGAGTTTGAATTAGTCTTTGCACAGTTAACGAATTAAACCGTGCACTGATTGTGCTAAGTATATTAAATTGTCGTACAAAATTTGAAAACCGTTGATATTAAAAATAAGATATAAGTTAAAACACAATTAAAGTAAATTATCAAAATTCGATTAGGAATGAAGATTGATCCTAAATTTTGAGCGTAGAGAGAAAGAAAGACAGTACTACGTGTTAGCATGCTCCTATGAAAATTCTTGAGTGTAACTAACTTGTACGTATGCGCTGGTGGACGTTACGTTCTTCTTTTAAATGTATGCAAAACTTCTTTGAGAGAAGCGATGAGCTAGAATATCTTGATCGTTTGTTTGATCGGTTGTATTTTACCAAAATAGTTTCTTATAAATGCGGTTCAAAATGAAATCGTACAGCATTTTCTTATAGCGTTAGTAGTTGAAATAGTTATAAAAAAATTAAGTGGAACCTAAAATCAGACATAATAGGAAACGTAAAAAATAATTAATATTTGTTCAACCAATTGATCAGTAGGATGATCATAGACAACTACATGATTCTCCACTGATCTTTATGAACTTCATTATTTTATTCACTTATAATACTAGCTTAGATGTTTTACTTTTTATCACGCAAAGAAACATTTTTAGAATTGTTGTTAAATACATCAAAAGATGATACGTTCACTAATTGATAAACAAATCGGCATAAAGTTGACTATAGTAATTACATGTGTTGTACTAATGGGTATCTATTTTGCTGCACAACGCAAGGCCAATTGGGCAATAACATAGAAACATAATTTATCAAAATTATGTTGGGTCTTTATTTTTTAACATACGGTAATTTAACATACTAATTTTTTCCTGTGATAGCTCATTAATAAGATACATTCCACATTCGCCAAATAAAAAACTCCTAAAGTTTGGTAAACAACAAACTAAGTAGGAAGAAAGTGTTTTCCCATCCTTATTTTTGTTTAAAATTTAGAAACACCTAGAAATAACACTAACTCTCTGTAAATGTATGAAACTAAACGAAACGCAATCACATGTTTCATATGATGCATTCATTGCAGTGTTGCCAAAATTGAATTATAATATTCAGTAAAAATCATTATAGTTTTTATTGTTTGTAGTACAGGCGTTATTAAAATAAAACAAACAAAACAAAAATAAAATCATAAATATAAAAATTAAACAACATGTAATTGAATATACTAAACACATTCAATATATGAAACTAAATATAAAATTAACACAGGATTTTATAATTTCCTCATTTATAATTTCCTCATTTTATAATTTCCTCATTATAATTTCCTCAGATAATAAAACAAAGTGGAATTACTAATTCTTTTATTGATAAAAAATTACTGACTATATAACATATAAAATATTATCTAAATGATGTTAATAGCCGTTTCTAATGTAATTGCAAAGATTTTATGAAACAATTAGTACTAATTATCAAAGGAAACTATTAAACGGCAGTACTAGTTTTATGAGAACTATATAGCAAATATGAATTACATCAAAATTCAGCTTGTTTACGCCAATAGACGAATTAAATAAAGGAATAACTTAATTATATTATTATAGCAATATGAAGAAATAATCTACAGAAGTTTTTATCTAAGCCACAACAATGCAAATATCTTTTTATAAAGCCATTCTAAATACATCTGCTATTTCAAGAAGAGATAAGGTGCGTATGGAACTAGGTATGGTGAATCTGGGATGTGTGGTCTTAATGGGTTATCACTCAAATGGGAAAAATTAGACTATATAAAATAAAGATTGTAATAAAAATGGGAAAAATTTTTCTACTTTTCTCAAATGTTTCAAATTAAACTTTCTTCACTACTTACATAAGAATGTCTAAATTTGAGTTTTCGATTTGATCACATTTTATTATTTTTATTAATTGTTATGTTTGCTAATAAAAAGTTTGAAGTTATATTTTTGATTTACTAATCGTTATGTCGGTAGTTTTCTGTAAATCAATTTTTATTAAGTGTGATTGTTGTTAACTGCGGAGTCACTCTCATAAATCTAAACATTATATTAGTTATTTTATAATCGAAAGAAAAATATTATAATTCTTATGCAGTTTCAGTACGATAAAGTAGCTTCATATACCAATTGAAATTACACAATTGATTCAAATTAATTTTAAATAGTAATTCAATTAATTACTCTTGGAACGAATTTAAATTAAGAATAACAATATCTCAAAATATTTGTTTACATTCTTACCAACACGATGAGATATTAAGATCTACGAAGATATGCGAACGATGAGCAAAAAAGTATCAGATAATCGTCCCCTAAGCATTCGACAATATTTTAATACATTCTATCAAATAAGCAATCTGCATGGTGAATACCCAGTGTCGTTCTAAGAAAAAACTGTACAAGAAAACGACCAATATAGTTGTTCAAGTGCAAAAGTAAATTCCTTAAATCATTCATGAAAGCTAGATAAAGAAAAATTAAGTTCTCAGAATGCGCCACGTTCAAGGTAACACAGCAAGTTTACTAAGATCGTTTTTATTAATAAATAAAGGTAATACAAATTGTAGGTTATTTTTTCTCAGAGCTGTACTTCTACCACTTCATATAGAATGCTAAATATAACTAAAATTGAGGACTTAAAGCTTTAACAAATTATTTTAATTTAGAAATTTAATTACTATACATAAAATTAAATATTTTTGAACGAATAAAATTATAAACAATTTCTCTCAAGTATAATGTTGGAACAAAATAATGAAACAATTGTAAACTTTTAGGCACAAAATTACTAATCAAATTTAATTAGTTCTGTCATTAATATTTGGGGCAATACATTATTGCGTATTTCGTTTTTAATAATAAGTGGTATATTTAATTAATTTATTATTGTAAAAATGATATCTATACATTAAAGGCCTTTAGAATTAAAATTTATAAATATAAAATAGAAATGAAAAACATTTGTACAAATAAATGTTGACTAATCTACATAAATAAATGTATGTTGTTCACATAAATTAAATTATAAAAAAAAATTCAGAATAAATCACATATGCAGGTTTAAACAAATTAAATATAAATATTATCTTATTGAAATGTATTGAAATGTAAAAAATGATCTTTTGGACTTAAGAAAATTCTATATTTAGGATATAAATGAAATCCACATTTAGAGTATACGTCAACATGTACAAATATTTTCTATTAATTCATTAAAATGTTTAATCTAATTTTATTTGATTTTGTGATTTTCGTAGTATCTATAATTACTCGTAATTCTCATATTTTCTTTCATTTTTTATATATTCTACATAAATAGAAGTAAGTTCTATTAACACTAGGCTGCATTTTATAATTCTTTAAACATTGTTTTATGACCAGTAAGGTGAGTGATTGTAAATATATTTTCCGTGCTGATTTCGAATCCGAATATTATTTTTCTGTATCACGTAGATTTTTCCACAAATCACTTTAGTAGTTTTAACTACTATCTTCATATCTGATAAAAGAGTAAAAAGTAACTCATCACAAATAATAAATTTCCTCGAAAACAGTGTAACTCCTTTGTTTCATCATGATGAAGCCTTAAATGAAATACCACGTTAATGAGAAAGGAAATGAGGTTATTACAAGGTTTGTGCACAAATATTATCATTAACGAGTTAACACGTAAGTTAACGAATTCATAAGCTCCTCTCTTTTGGAAAAACTGAACAAGAAAAGAAAGTCCTCTTTTGAAAAAAAAGGAAGCACTCCTTTTTTGACAAAAAAGTAATAATTTGAATTTGAAAAAGATGTAACTCTTTCATTTCATGAAGCACCTCATAAATGAGGAACTCATCATTGTAGTGTACCCATGAATTTACCAATTTGAATACCAGTGCCAGCTATTACCTAAGACCCGCACAACTACACTGTACGCTTGCCGATGCCTCATGTATCATTTCACGGAATAATGTATACTGCGGAATTTTCGCTTTGCACACCAAACTTCTGTGCATTTTAAAATTTCTAACAGATTTATAGCAGGGAAAATATTCTTCAATATTTAACTTCCCTTCTCTGACTTTATTTTGTTAAGTTCTTTGCTACGTATTTAATATTGAAGTACCTCCCAGTGTCGCAGTCCATATTTTAATTAAATTAAGTGTTCCGAAACACCAATAATTTAATAATTATTTCACTCCTTTTTACTACCTCACCGTGTCGGTATTGGGTAAGTTGCACGCCTGCTGCCTTCCTTGGTAGTGGTAGCCATTTTTAAGGCTCCCTCTCCGGTATAGTACCCTGATACCCCGTTACTCGTAACAGCTAGGCAAGAACCTGATGCGCGCATCAAGCCTGATAAGCTCGCCTCCGGCAATAATTATGCACTAGATACCGCCAGCTACAAGGACCATCATATACCTGCTTGACGTGTTTCGGGGAAACAATTAGCCCTTCTTCAGAAACAAAAGCAACGTATTTAGTTTCAGAAGAAGGGGTTATTACTTCCTCGAAACATGTCAAACAGGCATTTGTTGGTCCTCGTAGTTCGGGGCAGCTAAAATGCATAGTTATTAAATAAACATAGGTCTGAAACACTTGGTTTTAATTTCTTATTATAGTATTTTAGTTGCCAATTAATGTATGCCAAGTATATATTTTTTTGTTTCTGAATAGTATTCTGGATACTTTACACTAAATGGGCACATTTTCTAATTCTTGTAGAAGCAATAACACGATACAGCAAAATGTGTAATCTCGTTTAAACTGAGTACGCGCGCGCGCATTTTGTTTAAACTGACACCAACTGGATTGCTATGCCACTTACGAGCGCAGAGTGACGTACAATTCAAGTGTGCGCGCATTACCGTTTACATTTGAGCATGCGTGGTGAATCATTGGGTGCGGGCTCAAATCTAAACGCACTATTAGAGGGAATTATGCTTGCAGGTCCTCAACCCTGTGCGGTTCCCAGTTTTTGTCTCAATTTTGATCATGCCTCAGGCCAATGCGAATAGACAATATTAATGCCCTGTTTATATTTAGTAATTACATAGCTATTATAAATATGGCAGAAAACATTATTTGATTCATTCAAACCTTTGCACGAACTCAACACTAAAGAAACTGCAAAAGCTAAATTTGACAGCACAAATGAACAGAAGACTATCAAGTTGGGTGAAAGATGTGTGGCGCCATCTTATCAAAATTACATTTCCCTTTATCATAATAAAATTTCCTTTTTGGGAAATTTAAGTTTAAATGAACAATATGCTTGCTTAATTTATAAGAACCTCTACGTGATTACAAAAAATTAATAGTAAATCTGAAAATAGCACAAACAAAATAATTTAGGAACACTGAAAATTACTATATTTATTTTGTTAAACATGTTTCATGCAAAATAATAATTTTGCTTTTCTTCTATTAACAGAAAATTAAAAGATATCGTACTTTTTATATTTTTTAATTAAATCATATTTATTATGATTAACAGTTTGCAGGGTAAACTTGTAAGATGAAATAAATCTTACAAGAATTTAAAATAAATAATAAATCAATATACAAAGAATACAAATAAATTGACACATCATTAGTGATAAAAATTTAATTTTCTGGCTACTTATGATTTCTTAATTTATCTTCTAATTTAGTAGTAAATACATGGAAATAATATGTTTTCTCTGGCTTCCACAATATTAAGTAAATAAAAATGATGTATATTTAACTTGATAAGACAAATGTTATGTGTACTTCTTAATTGTGAAAGAATGTATGGGAGTGTGCATTATTACTTGCATATTATTCAGATCTATTAGAAAATTAAAAAAAATTAGAAATATAATTTATAATAAACTGTATTGTAAAATTAATGGAATTTAATATTAATTGACTTAGCATAAAGAAAACGGAAGTCAATTAATTCTGCGAGTTACTTTTTCTAGTTATTGTATACATACTATCTGTTTCGCATAACTATTTATAATTCTTGCCACATTTTGTAACCACTAAGAATTACAGACGAGGTATTAAGACTCATATTACATTTTATTAAAACGCCATTTTTTCTGGTGTTCTTCTTCTTGGTCGTGTGCTTGATTTCAAGCAGCGTGATTTCATGGGATGTTGTTTGTTCTATTTCTCCATAAGTCCCTGTTTTCCGCCTCTCTTATGGATTGAGTTATGTTGGACCCCGTTATTTTCGTTATGAGGTC
>WYDF02023005.1:0-13116 GCA_009867245.2 Adranes taylori | reverse complement strand
GATAATCTAAACGAATTCAGAAAATATCTATATGAAAATTTAATTTGATCATTTAAATTCTTGCTGGAATTACATTTAGTGTCTAATAAAATTTCCAGATTTTCAGTGTAATACAAGATGATGAAGCAACATGGTGTCACAAAAAAATTTTACTAAATCATAATATTGTCACATACCAACATTAGATTCAGCGTTGGTTAATTTGTTTTCCTTTTTAGTGCCTGCTCCAAATGCGATGTACTGCTATTCTGGTGAGAACTGAATAATATCGGCCAAATGCGAAACTAACTTTTACGATGCAAAAAAATTATTTAAATCATAACCATTCCAATAACTCAAAAATTCATGTATAAAAACCAATCAAAATTCTAGTAACATTCAAATATTTAAGAGCGATCCACAAATTGACACCTACTTTCTAAGGCTTCACGATAACAAGTGAAGTCCTAAACATTTTCCCCATGATATGACGGTTACAAATTCAACACTGCGCATGTGCCAGCCGAAGCAAATTCAAACGCCCTATCCGAATATTTAATTATATCCTCAGACATAATAAATTTATAATTCCAAATACTACAAAACTGCATTTAGAAGACTATTCCACCTTTATAACACATCCCGTAATTAACGACTAGTTTAAGTTGACCCAATTTTCAGATTGGTGAAGTCATTGAGGTCGGAGTCTTATAAAAACAATTGGTATGGAGTCGTCCCCGGTGACATTTTTTTTTTGGTCATCCATCCTATTAAATTTAGTGACTGACCTAAAAAATCCATTTTTAAAACGCCAAGAACTCGATAAATAATATCAAAAACAAATTATTGGGCGAATTCTTTCAAAAAATCGCAGATATTGCGAAACATGTCTAGGCGCATTCTTTCAAAAATCCGGGACATTTCTTAAACAGTCGCGGGACGCGTAACAAATTGGTAAAAAGTGGGCCTTTCCCACCAAAAGTAGGACGTCTAGTTACCTTAGATTAGTTACAGAGGTTTCAGAATAAATGATACAACTAGTCAGTTTCTGATTACCAGAATATATTTAGAAATCAGTTTCAAATTTATGGTGGTTATGTATTAATAAATCAGTGAAATTCTCTAAGGAATTACCAACTAAAAATTCCAAACATAAAAAGTGAAATAATAAATGAAAAATCCCAAACAACAACAAAAATGACATTTGAGTAGTTAAATTCTAGCGACGTAATGAAACATCAGCGCCTCGCCGTCTGAACTCATCATTTAGTAGCCTGCTATACCGACAATGGAAAATATTAAATGAAATTTTATACGAGGTTTGATTTAGATAATGACCAGCATTGATGAACTAAACTGAAATTAAAGATATATCCTAAAGAAAATCCGTGTTTCTGTGAACAAAAGGAGTCACATTTAATCAAGTCAACCAATTTAGTATCCACAGCTGCTCAGTATTCACTGTAACACACAAGTGCTTGGAATAGTTCATTTGTCCCGTCAAACTCATTACAAGTAAAGATATTATTTTACTATTTTAAACTTGACAATAGTGCGCACACCATAATACAAATTATGCCAGAAATATAAAATATTCAATATATCGAAGAGAATTGATTAAGAAGGAAATCAATCGAATTCATAGATATTCCTAATTTTATACAGCGTTCACCCAAAACTGCACAGTTCTTAATATTTGCTATGTTTCCCGTTACCTAACAATTATATGGTTCTATTTTAGTCACTTGCCACATATCTTGTAGATTCAATAGATTATTTTTTGCACAGAAACACTGTTTCAAAGCTGGAGGGTTTCAAGCAAGAGCGATGTGGAATCGATAGCAACAGTTGCAACGTCCCTACAGATGATGATTCCACAAATACTGATATTGAGGAGACAAAATCTTTTACAAGTACTTCCACATTCGACTTTCACAGGAAAAATAATAATTCAAAGCGTTCATCCAAAACTGCACAGTTCTTAATATTTGCTATGTTTCCCGTTACCTAACAATTATATGGTTCTATCTTAGTCACTTGCCACCTATCTTGTAGATACAATAGATTATTTTTTGCACAGAAACACTGTTTCAAAGCTGGAGGGTTTCAAGCAAGAGCGATGTGGAATCGATAGCAACAGTTGCAACGTCCCTACAGATGATGATTCCACAAATACTGATATTGAGGAGACAAAATCTTTTACAAGTACTTCCACATTCGACTTTCACAGGAAAAATAATAATTCAAGAATCTCTTAAAATGGCGCTTATTGGAAGGAAATACCTCTTGATCCGCACAAAGAACATTCAGGGAATATAAACAATTTGCATGCAGGACTAGCAAGAATTGTTACTGCAAACTCACCAAAGAATATTTACGACTTTTGACTTCTGCAATCTTAGAAAAAATATTAACTTGCACAAATAGATAAAACAGCCGTTGTCTAACGAAAAGCAACTGGCTTAGAAAGAAAGAAGAGTTGAGGAAATTAATGCTTTTGATAGTAATGGGAGTGGAACGAAATTGATACCTGCCTGTTAGACAACTTTTCTCTCAACGTGATTATGATCCTCTTTATAAAGCTTGCATATGAGTTGAAGGCTTGAAATAATTAAATATTCTCGGATTATTTAGATTTGACGATGAACGAGTAGAGGAGCTCGTCAGGAAACAGACAATTTGGCTTCCGTTTCGTATATTAGATACTTTTATTTGCGTGATATTTTTGATTTATTGCAAATGTCGTATATACTCGATGATGACTTTAATGATGAACTAAATTTCGTCATTAAACAAAATTCATTTGGAATAGCGTGTTTGTTCTTCGTTGATCACCAGTGTGTGACCCGAATCGAAAGACAGAATCATTACGTCACACTTCCGAATCCAGTATATGAGATTTATTCTAATGTCGAGGCATTTCAAACCTTATTCAAAGCAGAAACCAAAATACGCTCTTAAACATTTTTCTAGATAAAATGTGATAGGTAGAAATTAATTGTGTTGCACATGAAATATGCACTTTTCTGTGTTGTCTCACCTTCTCCGCAGCTTTTTCTCTTAGTTAGCTGCACAATTCGCAGCTCATAAGGTTTTGATATGACATAAGGTTCTTTACCTCATAATTCAATTGTGCCATAACTAATTTAGAAGATAAAATTTATTTAAACAGACCTTTATAGCTTATTAGGCTTAAACTGATTGACGTAAAAAAAACTAACAAGTACAATAACTGTTTTGCTTGTTTTATTGTTTGCAAAACTTTTTACCTTTGATATATTAAATACAAATCAATATGCATATGGATATATGAAAGAATATAATAAACTACGCCAGTGTTTTGGAATAAATCTTAAAAAGGAGGTTCACTAACCATAATTTAAAAAAGCCATCACATAATGTGACGTGTTGGCAAAAACATGTAATTCATTTGCTTGCTCCATTTGCTTTTATCCCTTAGTCCCTTTCTTTCTCCTGCTTACTCTTCTTCCATTAGGGTGTTATCGGTTTTCTACGATAGACTTGCTTCAAGTGTGTGGTTAATATACAAGTGTTCTATATATAACAATTAGAAATTATGTTGTTTTTAATCATTTATATTTGATACACGTTGCAATGTATTTTTATTTTCTACAGCTAGTTTTACTTATTTGTCATGCCCTAAATACACTGGTGTCCACAATTTTTTTTTGCATCACATCAGGTTTATTTGCAAATCATAAAACATCTACATATCGTAAAAGTACGTTTTTTAGAGACTATTTTCTTAATTTCTTCAGGGAAATCGTTTACTGCTAATTAATGATAATTCATCATATTCGCATCGTAGTCTTTTCATTTTTTTTTTCATATTTGGATGAAAGCATTTTCCTTGTTCTTTACTAAACCCACTGAGATTTTCAGGAACACTTTAAGATGTGAACCCAGAAAATGAAGTTTCACGGTCATATTGTATCCTATGAAACATAGTCAATAATGTTGCAACAATATTTTTGTAGTTTGGTGTTTACGATTACGGAAAACATTATTGAGAACATGTTTACATGCGTGGATAGTCTCTAGCCTGGTTGCAATGTTATTGACATAATTTTTTTCTCAGTCAGCAAAGTGGTCTAATAAAAATTTCTTAACGTAATTTAGCATTACATAGTGAAGGACATTTTTGACAGATGTATTTAAAACAGCCATTTATCTTATTTGGAGCTTGCACCAATTGCTTCATCAAGCCTAATTCATATTGAGTGGAGGTAACAAAACATTTGTAGGATCGATTAACTTTTTTGATTCTATTTTTTTGTTCGTTCCAGGTTTAAACCTTTCTAAGGAGTTCACTGATTTTAACATAATATAAATTGCATGCTCTACTGTTCTACTGACTTAAAGAAAACAAGGTTTTCTGTATATCCTGACTATTGGTCTAGTAGCATGCATATGTTTGTGAGTTGTGTTGAAAGATGCTGATTCTGATACTCAATTTGGTTGAGTATTAATTCCAATTTTTTACACATCTTTTTCAAATCAACCATTGCTACAGCAGCTGATTCGTACGGTGTGATTCGATAACGTTTCGAAGATACTTGTCTAACACATCAATTTGACTTCCATTGTGATTCATAACACAATGGAAGTCAGTAGAATTAAAAAGTTATTTAAACAACAAGCGCCAACACTTGCAGGATGTCAAGCTGTACGAAATTGTATTTCTTATTTGATGAAACAACTTATTTCGGTACGCCACTGGAAAAATAGAAAAGATTATATTCGCATACCAAATAACATTGTTTAAGCATTGTCAACCAAAGCTCGGTAAAACTCAAACTTTACCTGTTTTCATAGTGAACAATAAGCGTACGTGACAATGGTTTTATTGAAGAGCTTAAAATATGCAAATCTATATAGGCGTACTTACCAACTTCCAAGAACCTGACAACATCCTGTTGGAGATTCATTAGGATGATTAAAACACTACTTCGGCCTATTCATTCATATATTCAAGTTCGTTCAAGAAGTTTGTCGTCGTCGTCACAAAGCTCAACAAATCGCTTGGAACCCGGTCTAATACAGAAGGGTTCGACATTAGTGCTCCATCCACTTGGGTCAAAACATTCATCCAATCAAGTTCGGTTTTCGTCACAAGGACAACCAATCGCTCGGAACCCGGTCTAATACAGAAAGGTTCGAGATGCGTGCTCTATTACATTTTAATCAATTCATTAATTTATCAATTTGTTCAGTTATGTGTTAGGATTGTAATTAAATAGTTAAAGTTAACCAAACCAATCGCTAAGCGAAATATCAACCGATTTTAACCAACCAAAAGAATAAACTTCATCGGGTGTTTACAGTCCACCGCTCTCCAATCGCTACTCTACACATACACAAGCAACAACCCAAAAATTTGCTTTGCCGGCATGCATCTTAAATTACGCGTTAAAATATAAAATTATAATAATTAGAACGGAGAATTCATCCTAATTCCAACTTATTAAGCATAAATCAAGACGTGTATAAAGCGACGTTAGAACTAGTCCCAGAAGAGAAACGTCAAGGTGGCCCAAATCTCCGGAAACTCAATAAGAGGAAGAAGCTGGCGGGACAAATTAAAACAAAGCAAAAGAGATTTCAAGACTGCAAAGTGTGGTGGATTATATAACAAGTGAGAAAAAATATAATACAAAAATTTGAAAGATCGTAAAAAAAGATCAGTTCTTCACACCGCATACTCAATATAGTGATTTTAGTAACTATTAAACGAAAGCACTTTGAACAACTTGGTGCGCTATCCTAAATCAAAAGAAAACTCTGTACAAAAATAAAATTTATTAGTGACAACTTGACTTTCCGTCATAATCCCTCCACGGTATTTCAAAAGCAGCAAATGGGAAATTCAGGTAGTTTATCCTATCCACAAGAGGTGGAAACATTTAGGTGGAAGCTTTTAGAGGTAGAAGCTTTATGAACACGCGGTACCATGTCCTGTAAAAAATTGAGATATGATGTTGTTTAACTCCTTTTACGAACGTCACGTCAAATACCACGTACTTATCCGTCTATAACAGTTGATGAGATAAAAAGAGCTTTGAAAGACAAAAAGAAATTTTGTTGTGCCTGTACCAAATACCATTACGAATTTTGTTGAAGAAAGTTTATGTTTAAGCACGCACAACGGGCCAGAGACTTCACATCGTATCTCAACAGAAAAATCCTACTCCACGGTGGCCTACAAAAGGGCGTAGAGTTTTACTGTACTAAAAGGGACCATCGTCTGATCTAAAAAAACTCTAGGCCTATTTAAAAATTATCAAATTCCATACAACCCGTTTGGAGGCGTATTTCAGAACCACCGCGATCTACGAGAGCACCCTAATACTACTCCATATAGTTTGGTTATCAAATACTGGAGAGCCTAAAAGTCAACGATAAATTAATGAATCGAACGCATACACTCATATCGCAACAGTCAACTCGCTTTGTCAATAAAGCTGGCAAGAAAACGATCTAACAAACCCAGCCCGTTACCAAATGGGCAACTTCCAAGGTGACTTCCTTAGCCGTCTGCTGTTTTGCATTTAACTACTCCTTGCTAGCAGTATCCATGTGCTTAAAATTCTATGGCTTAAAACTCTACTTTCCCGACAAAGCAGTTAAACAACTGCTTAAGTATAGTCACCAGATATATTAAGGACATTGTTATGACATTTGGATCAGATAAATGCGCAGTGGTCCATGTCCGAATAGGAAAGCAGGATGTAGAAAATGCAGATATTCAGCTTGTCGACGTAATAACTTTCTTATACCTTAAGGTTGATGAGACATACTTGTATTTTGATATAAGACAAAGTCTGTATATGATGCAGACAAAATCAAGGAAGCTCTCAGCACCAAGAACGAAAACACCAAAAATAAAATTTGATGCTTCAAGTTAAGCGGAGCCAACAAGGTTGTCGCCACAAATATGCTATTTGTTCCGATACTATTACATAGTTTTGGTATCATAGAATGGCGGTAGATGAGCTGAAAATCCTTGACCGATCTACAAGGCAGGTGGTGCACATTAATCGCAGCATCCTTCTTAGGTCTTCCGTGCCCTGTGCTTACCTTCCACAAAACTAAGGTGGCCGAGGTCTTCTGAGTATTGAGTCAATGCATGGCTGTATGGTAATAGTAATGGCTAACAGGGTTATCAACAACCTTTATGACCCTCTCATGAAGTTTGTGGTCGAACGCACGTTAGCGGCTGTGGGCCCGTTTTTATACCAGCTCCAAGAAAAGCGTTCGAATCCCTTCGGCTATCGTTCTCGACAGAGATACGAGCCCATGAGCATTAAACGGGGTGCTGTTAAGACATTGAGGCTGCCAAAAACGTAGTTCGAAAACCAGACTCGGCAATATTCAAACAACTCCATCGAGACATATATATGAGATTTATTCTTGCTTGCTAAATTGATTTTATAAACTCGCTTGTGTTCAGTAAAAATATAATGGCCGTACAGGTGGTAGATTCGAGCTACCGAGCAGCAATGCTTAATCAGAGATTGCTTTCATATGCTTTCCGCATATCCGGTGTACGTTAGAAGTAAATACATCAATCGCCATAACGCTGCCTTAAAAGTGCTATATTCCATCTACGCCATTCTTACAATATAGACACAGAGCCGGTTACACTCTACGTCGTTAAGGATATTGAGGCCGTAGTTGAAAAAGGTGCGGAAACTTTTTAACTGCTTGGAACTACAGTTTTCCTACAACTCTCAAATAGCCGCAAACAAACCTGATATTGTGTGTTCGATATATAGAAGAATATTAAATTAAGGAACAAGAAGAGTAGCCAAATATTAGGATTTGCTATGCGAGTAATAGTCATCATCAAGTAGGGTGTCATGGGAGGCGCCATGTCCTCCCTAATAAATTATATTAAGACAATATTGACTTGTGAAGCCAAAGCTGAAGAATTAGCAAGTCCTGGGAACTTGCTAATTCAGGGAACTTTAGCATTCTGGAAAAGGATTCTGAGAAATGGCGTAATCCTGGGAACTTTAATTTTACTACGGTCATATGGCTCCGACAATGGCATATGAACTTGCTCTATTGTCTAGAGTGCCGTTACTTGGCATCTGCCTAAAAAATAATCTATTGGGTGGCGTTCTATTTTTAAAGGGCCTGAAGTTGAGTTTCTTTGGAGATAAACGCTACAAAGCGAAATAAATAAAAATAAAAATAATAAAAATACATATAATTGAAACTTAGCGCCATAAACGCGGCGTCAATATGATTGTTTATATTCACGAAGGTGATATACCAGGATATACGAACGAGCCTCAGAAATACGAATTTTGCACTAAAACCCAGGTCGGAAAACATCGGTTAGCCGTCATGTTAGTTTGTCATATGACAGGTGTCGAACGTGCAAACTGTTTATGATCGACCCCAAAAATGACAACGTGAAAAAACATTACATTTAAATTGAGTTAAGTCAAGTGTTGTGTGTTGGGCCAAAAACAACATTTGTCTACTACTAGTATTTATAGAAATATTAGAGAAGGGACAAAAACCCACTTGGCGAATAACCGATGCTATAGCAGGATACTCAATATTCATCTTCTTCATTTAATTCCTTTCTTCAAGCACGTTACTATGGAAAAATTTCTCCTACCATCAGAGCATTCAGTGTGGATGAGCATTCACAGCATTCAGCCAGGGAGCATTCAATATGTTTTACAGCAAACGTGAAGAGCCAAGATTTATCCAACATGATACCGAAAACACCGATTAAACACATTTCTCTGCCTGATTGAAAATTCATAGTTGTACGTAAAATGAATTCGATATGATTTATTTTAATATGTTCTTGAATTTGTGCAGCGCTACGTATTATAAATGACTTTTTGATTTTTGTGGATGTTATCTAACATAAACATTAGATGGCTTGTACGTTGGTATAGATATCTTTTCATTATTATCGGAAAGTTGCAAAATAATGCACGTATAAAAAAACTAAAGTTTATATAAATAAAAATCTTCATGGTCCAAACACTGCACTTTAACTTGTACTCAATACAAATTATATTGTCCCGGCGCTCGTCGCCTCCACATTTGTCGCAATTATTTTTAACCCTCGCAGGTAACCAGGTTACCCCACAATAAATTTTCAGTTGCTGTGGTTATTTGAACTAGATATTATTATATATATTATTTATGATAAAAAATGACAAACATGATGTTATCTAATTTATTTTACAAGGAAGTCAGAAATAAAATTCAAAAAATTAATTGCATTCTGACGTTATAACAAAAAAAGGTGGGTAATAAAAAATATATTTATTTTAGAAAACTCAACCGTCTATTCTGGAGTCACTGGACATTATTTAGACATACTTCTTTTCTGCGTGTATGCATACTCTCGCACCACAGTCGGAACATTTATTTCTCGACTACCTATCTTCTATTCGCAGACAAATCTTATATCGAATGCTTGATCCAACAAGTACGGTTTTTCTGTAAGGAGCTTCTACCCGATTTCCATTTTCTGATAGCAATAGTCGAATTGCATCCTGAATAGATTTTTGTATGCCACGATAATTTCTTCTTCTAGTTTTCCAGTTCGAAAGTGCAAGTTGTTGACATAGTATTTGAAGGAATTTCTTACGCTTTCCTTTATTTCTACACCAGTCAGGAAACTTTTCGCAAAATATTATAAAGGTGTTTAGTGCTGCCATGTTTAGTGATTTATAAAGGCGTTTAGCGCCGTTTAGAGAAAAATTCTTAGGGGCCAGCTTCTTGTAGCTCGAACACAAAAGCACTCCCGCATCATTTTGTTCCGAGTATCTAAAACACCTTTAGTGGTGCAAATTTATGAATGGCTTCTTTTTTCTTTCTTTTGTTGGCCGTTTCTGCATCGGTAAACTGGGTTGATAAAAAAAAAAGTACTTTAATTTTTCGGGGAACATGTAAAACGAGTGTCATTTTATCGGTAAAACCAAGTACAGAAGAGTGTTCTTTGCACCTAGTGTTTCCAAGGAATTCTTGTAGAATTTCTCGCTTATTAGTTCTTAAATAGTTCTTTTTCCAGAGGAATGGAAGCAAAAGAAATGTCAGAAGTAACTCCTCTCCATGTTCCAAACTGAGTTTTGACCATACCTAGTAGTAGTACTACTCTTTTTCCCTGACTTACTTCCCGTTTATTGTTTATCATACCCGTGTAAACTTGGCTGCTCAAAATGTACGGTTTCTCGGAATGCAAACTAATATTTGTAAGTCCAGGTTTGCTTTTTATATATATTCGGAAAGAACATTTTCCACGAAATGTTGCCATACGTTCATCAACAGTGTCATTTGTACTAGGTGAATAATAGTCTATGCAATTCTTCACAAATTCGTCATAAATAGTATGGGTAGCATCTTGTGGGTCGTTACTTACTTACTTTCTGTACTGAATGAAGTCTCGGGATGATCAAAGGGAATACATCTAAAAATCTGTTTGAATCAATTTCTAGGAAGCACTGCAGTAAAATATGGTTGCCTAAGCATAGAATTTTCAGTCCACACTTGTAATGTGTAATTTCTTCCCATGATTTCTGCCACTGTAAATCAGGACCAATAAATGCTTGAAATTCCTTTAAGTTATAACGAGCCACTGACTTGGATTTGGATTTCCTCAATTTTTTTTAATGGATAGAGGCTAAGTTCGAAAATTGCAAACGATAACGAAATTGTAATAATAATTAGTCTTTCAAAAATTGAGCAAAGTGTATTTCTGGCGTAGAATTGTAGCCGTTATCAACACCTTTTATTTCTCCAACTATAGGCATAAGACATCTTTGAAACGAGTTACGAATCTAACATTCAGTCAGTACGCCATAAGTCTCTGGAAAGTAAAGTGTTTATAACTAACGAATGAAGCAAGGGACTTTAGCAACCAAAGTTCGCCAAACTTCTATTTGGTATTTTTCTGAGAAGCGTCGGACTACCTTAGGATGCCCAAAGTATCTACAATGATCTTAATTGAAATGAGGCTTTAACAATCAAAGCTTAACACATTTATCACCTGTACTTCATCTTCAGTATTTAATTTAGCGCATTAACACGATTTATTAAATAAGGAATGCATGTAGTATTAATGTCTCACAGTAAGACGAATTATTTAATAGATAACGGCTAATTTCGAAACTTGCAAACGATAACGAAATTGTAAGAATTAGTTATTCAAAAATTGAGGTAAGCTGGACACGTATTTCTGGCATAGCTTATAGCCGTTATCAACACATGTAAGTTTTTGAATGACTAATTCGTACAATTTCCTTATCATTTGCAATTTAAGAAATTAGCCGCTATGTACTAAATAATTCATATTACTGCGGGACAGTATGTACTAAATACATACATTGTTTATTTAAGTTTTTTATCCGTATATGCCTTTCCCCACATATTTGTATATACACATATCTAGCTCAGCATGTTGTCAGTAAAAAAGCTGGAATGCTTCTAGTACTGAATGAATAAACTAATATGTAATTTTTATTTCAGAGATTTCCGTTTATTATTTTCAATAATGAACTTTTGCAATCGACTATGAAAAAACTTTATACTCCTCTCAAAATGTGATGTTGTTCATTTCAAAGGCAACGCAATGACAACATTGTAACTCTCGTTACAAATTATCTGTACGAAACAGTGACCAAGGCCGAAGGATTAGTTATACAACGAAAAAATAAATCGGTGTGTAATAATCTGCAGCGTTTTCGAAAAGTATTTATCTTGCATTTTTGAGCCCAACAGATGAATTTACAAAGTTATGGGCGCATCTTCTAGTTGCAAGGATTGGATTAAATTGCCAACGAAAACCTGATTTTGCCGAATGAAATATTTTAGACTTCGTAGGTGTTTCGAGTTCGAAATTATTATCCACATCAAATTTATTAGGAATCTCTATTGCTTCTTCTATGTTGTCTTGTGTTCATTTTCATTTTCATCTTCATCGCTAATTTTATATTCGTCTGTGACTCTCGCTGTCACTATGTTCTAATATTAAACGCAGTTCATGTCCGTCAAATATTTACGCGCCATTTTGACTGTATGAAGTTACTGACTAAACTGAAAAAATTCAGTGCACCACCGAGACACACAATCGATCTCTGCACGTTACGATTTGTTTTAGGCCAGCATGTCTTTAATACCTAGATGGCCAAGCAGGGTAACTAGCTTTCTCTACTCAAAATTCTTAACTTACTACAAAAAAAAAATTAGATAAGTATACAATTCCCTTAAATATATGTTTATCTAAGTATTTTCGAGGATGGGCCGAAACATGTTATCGTAAAAAAAGTGTTACGAAATAGTGCTAAAAGCAAGGACTTTGAGGTATCTTAGTTACGCCTATTGGTTACTCGATGATTAAATGCGACGGGATACGGGTTGTTCCTGCTAGTTACAATTATTTTTCTTTTCGAATCTAACCAACCTGCCTATTAACGGGATAGAGAGAAAAAACTCACTAACCCTTATTTGGCGTAATATTTGCTTATTCTGTACAAATTAAACACAGTCTTTTAATTTATAATTTAGAGGCGGTATAATAAATAAATGAAATAACAAGATTTCAGTTTAATTCAATATATATTTTTAAGTACTTAGGTTGTATGCATACATAATTAATGTAATCTTAATCAAGAATTAATTTTGAGTTCAACAATGTTAAATTCATTAAATATAAAATATTAGTGACTTGCTTGAAAAGTACTTCCAAAATAATATAAGATTTACATATGAGTACATGTCATATCTTGAAATGTCTGGTACTATTTACTTATTTAATAATTCACCTAAACTTTCACCAACATCTAACTTTTGCGGCTTTCCAATTCGGGTTTTATATAAGAAATATAAAACCCGAAATATAGTTGCTGCCGACCGAAACTTCAACTGAGCTGTTCGAACTGCTTGAAGCTCCCTATTATTTACCTTGCCTCAAAATTGTCTTCTTTCTTGAACCTAATAAGCATTTTCTGTATGTGACGTCAAGAATATTACTAATAATGATGCATGGTGCAGTTGACATCTCACCTAGTTAAGAGGAATGCGACCGTCTTGAACGAAAATATCGTTTTTTTGTAAATCGCGCGAAGTTCTACCGCTTTTCCT
>WYDF02022994.1:0-13116 GCA_009867245.2 Adranes taylori | reverse complement strand
TTACCTGCTTAAAAAACAACTATTGTAATTAATTAATTAATTTCGTTGTGTCAGCAACAATATATCCACATCCCCAAGTAGTTAAATATTATTTAGTCATAGGAGCACCGTTGTTTGCGTTATATAAATTATTTTTAATCATAAGAATTTGACAACGAGGTTAAAATGTTGACCATTGAAATACAATATTGTCCAATAATTATTTAATCACACTATTTTGTGCCATGAACATGTTTCGATAGAACTAGTCCAATCATTATCAAGCTCAAGATTTTACGAATATTAATTTTAACCTTAATAATAATGTCTAAACTTTATTATTATTTTTCAAATTATTAATTCAAAATAATTTTTTTTTCAATATGACAATGATAATAAAAAGAATCGTTTTTTTCCTAGAGCTCAGAGAAATAATGAATATTTGATATTTAAAATCAAGTTTGAAAGTTAGAAAGACTAAAAACTAAAGTGTCTTAATCATTATGTGAAAAGTATTATATGTATTACAATATTATATGAACTATATGTAATATAATTCTAAAAACTTAACCATTTATAACAGAAAATGTGTGAATGCACAATTAAAGTAAATGTCATTATTTGTGACATGAAGTTAGTTCGGATGACTATTAGATTTTAGGTGGCGATTTTCTATAATTGTAGTAGTTCGACAAACAATATCAAGATCTTAACATGGTAATATAAAGATGGCCCAGGTAAGCCTTTTAATAAAAAGATTTGCTTGATCCTTTGAATGAACCAGATTAAGTCAGGTAAAGCGGCGGAGCTCTGCCTCGATCAATAATTTAAAATATAATCTTAAGCATGGATATTAACTATAACAAAGAATATTCAAATTTAACTTATAAATTTGTTTACATACTTCCTAATTGGATTCATTACATTTCAAGATGAACAAATTTTGAATTAAGGTGAAATCATAATTAGTTTAAATATTTATAGTGTTCTCATTTACTTAATTCACTCAATGATGAAAATGCTTGTAGATAAAAGTGTTTATATATTGAGCAAATGCATTTGTAAAATAGATCTATTTTAAGCAAGTTAAAATTAAGGTTATTATTTAATATTTGGATGGTAAAAGTTGATTTATCACTATTTAAATGCTGCAAGGTATTCTATTCTCTAGTTCTATTGTTAAAATTTCTATTGGTCATACTGATTTAAGAAAAATTGTAAGTATTAAGTATCGCAAATTTAATTACAATTACTAAATTTTCCAACAGAGATATATAACCTATATTATTTTGGATTCTATGTACTTTATTACTAGTGTGAATAAATAAATCATATAATAATTTATCCTTGAAGACATTATTTAAGTTATTTTAAAGTGAGTTGATTTGTAATGAATAATTTGCCTCAATAAGTAGTTTTTCTATAGACTTTGAATGAAATAGGTGTCTGATTAAGTTAATAAAGATGCCCATAAATGCTATTTTTTCTATAGCTAATTCAAATATAATTGTGCTCTGGTGAATTGAATAGCGATAATATTTTTGATACAGTGTTTTGAATGTCATCTGTTATTAGCAAAATCTCATCCACATGTTTTATGAAAATAAATGTTGTTATCCAAATTAAAAAATAATTAAATTTCTTGGATTATTGGACAATGGCTTTATGGAAAGGATATACACTAGATTTTCGTCTATATCAGTCGACGTTTCGGTTCTCTAGTTTTAGAACCATCGTCAGGACTATCAATGGATGTATGATATATAAAAAAATGTTAATGTTGTAATTATGAAAGGATATATGTAACTGTTTAGTGACCCACAGGATCTTAGCTAAGAGTGTACATAATAAAATAGTGTATTATGTACAATCTTAGCTAAGATCCGGTGGGTCACTAAGCAGTTACATATACCTTTTCATATATTGTAACATTATAACATCTTTTTATATATCGTACATCGATTGTCATATATTGTAATGTTGATTTTAGTCCTGATTATGGTTATAAAACTGCAGAACCGAAACGTCGACTGATATATACGAAAATCTAGTGTATATCCATTCAATAAAGCCATTGTCCAATAACCTAAGACTTTTAATTAGTTAATTATACTGGACGAGAACAATCACCTTTACCAAATTAATAACTATATTTTCAAATTTCATATAATCAAGCACTTAAACATGAACTCATAGTTAAATCACAAGTTGATCTACTTATAGTATTATTAAAAACTTATAGAATTTAATATTAATATTGCATTTCACAATAATAATAAAATCTCTTCAAGCCAAAGTAATAAACATCATACACCATTGATGGAAAATTCAGGGATTTATAAGATATATTGCGATACTTGCAATTCTTCTTACATCGGTATGACCAATAGAAGTTTTAACATAAGAACAAGAGAACATTTAACATTTTGCAACAAAAAAATGATTAATAACTTTTGGCAACCACGTATAAAAAGAAAACATAATTTGATTTATATATATTACACATTACTTTGTTAAAATCTTAATATTGTTTGTCGAGCTACAACAATTTTGCTATAACAAAATGTCGTCATCTCAAACTTAACCTTCATTCAAACTAACTTCACGTTACTAAAACTTACTATAACTGTAATTGTCATGTCATATCATTCACACATTTTCAATTATAAATGGTTAAGAATTTTTGAGTAAAATAAATTTGGAAATAAATTCTGATTTTTGGAAATAAAAATGTACATTAAAAATGAAACCGAAAATGAGTATGAAATAACAAACAGAACATAAAAATATATTTGTTTATTTTTCTTAACAATTTTTCAAATTATTAATTTTGTAGAAATATAAATGTTTTCAATATGGCAAAATGAATTCGAGCTTTGTTTTCATTCTTTTTTTCGGTATTCCAAAATATGTATATTTATATTTAAATTATTTAATGAAAAAAAAAATGAGTAAATATTGAAGAATAAATTAAGCTATAAAGAAGTTAAAACATTTATAACAAAATTTTATAATATATTAAAATTTAATATAATTATTTAATTATATACCCGAATTAAATTTCATTTACTGTTCTTACAATGTAATAATTTTCTATTTAGATTTGATAATGACGAGATTGTTTATTTGATACTAGTCTCGTTATCTCATACTGAACATTTTATATATTGGTGTATTGGAACACCATTTTTCATTTATTCTTAAATTGCAATCTCCAAACACTTATACATCATATTAATCTCCTCATATCATTATGACTAATAAAAGTTTTAGCATTAGAACATGATAACATCTTGCGAGAAGAAAACAAAATAATTATAAATAACTTTTGGCAAACATGAATTAAGAGAAAACATAATTTTGATTATATTATGAATTACTTTTTTAAAATCTTGACATTGTAGAGTTACAACAATTCTAGAATGTCTCCATCTCAAACCTAACCTTGATTCAAAAAAACTTCACGTAACTAAAAATAACTTTTAGTTTAATTGTCTTGTCATATCATTTACACATTTTCGATTATAAATGATTAAGAATTTTTGAGTATAATTTTATTTAAAAAAGCTTCAATAATACTCTGATTTTTAGAAATGAAAATTTACATTAAACCGAAAAAAATATGAAATAACAAATAAAAATAAAAATATTTTTTTTATTTTTCTACACAATTTTTCAAATAATAAATTTTTGAAAAATATTATTTTTTTTAATATGGCAATGTATTAGAAATTAATTCGAGCATTGTTGTTACTTTTTTGCGCTAATCCGATATATTTTAAAATTACTTAATAAAAGGAAAAACCAATAAATATTGAAGAATAAATTAAGATATAAAGACATTTAAACGTTTATAATAAAATTTAATGATATATATTAACATTTAATTAAATTATTAATTTTAAAATATAATTATTATAATTTAATTACATTTTTTAATGTATACATCCGTTAAATTCTATTTGCTGTTCTTAGAATGTAACAATTTTCTCTTTGATAATGAAGAAACTTTTTCTTCGAAGCTAGTCTAGTCAGATTATACTGAACACTTTTTTATAGTTTCGAGTATTGAAACACTGCTTTTCGTTTATTCTAAAAGTCTATGTTCTAAGCACTTAGATATCATATTATAATTGTTATCGGCATATTGTATATAGCCTCCAACTCATATTGTATATAGAGTCGCAAATGGTATAAAACAATTAATAAACGATCATGAACTAAGTAACACAAAACCATCAAGCAAATAAATAAAGAATGGATAATTAATATAAATAATTTAAACGAATAAAAGTTATACGGTGTATAGCCCCAGACAGTTTTTGTTTGCAAGCACATCGAACGAAGCAGAAAGATGTCAAGAGGTCGCTAAGCTCTAAAGGCATACACCTGGAAACCGTGAGTGACCTGTCGTCAGATTCATTCCTAGCAGCCTTCATATCTTGCAGACGACTTAAATCTACGCAGAGTTGTAGGAACCACGCCATTAACGTTTGAGGAACTCAGTACAGTAACATGCCACTTCAAGGCATGTTTCAACTCAAGACCTCTCTGCTCTTAAACAACGGACATCAACGAAATAGCTGCATTAACACCAGGTCACCTAATAATAGGCGGGACCACCAGACCCGATCAGTACACCTAACAATAGTAACTATCTACAACGTTGGAAATTGACCCAAAAGGCGAAAGAGAATTTTTGGAACAATTGGTCCAGAGAGTACTTATCAATGCTAAAACAGATATAAATAGAATCATCAGATAGCGAATTTCAGAGCAGAGACTGTCGTGCTTATCAAGGAGGACAACGTCGAGACTTACGAAGGTGTGGATGGAAACAATCCATAAGACAGGAGGAGGAAGAACAGTGCGACCAATAACGAAATTAATTCCGTTTCCAATAGGAGATGAACCAGAAGAAACGCCACCTACAACGGAGGAAGCCACCAACCTGAAGATTACAATTAACAACCATAAGAGACAATGGAGAACTTCAACTGCACGGTATCAATGGATCATATTAATTGTTACTATGCTGAATAAGACAATAGCAGCGAAAGGGAATTTCAGCATTCAATATCCGAACCCAGAAATATTCGGAGAATATCTACGGGTGGCGCATGCTACCAGAGTTATCCTTAGGATTGGCGTAGAATTTTCAGTATCCATATTCCTTACAGACAAAACTACGATTAATCAAGTTGTCCAAGAATTCAAGGAAAGCTATGACAAAGCTAAAGAGGTCTAAAGCCCTTAATTAAACCTATGGCTAGAAGAACAGTTACCGAATATTGAGAACCTGATTCATATGCTAGACTCCAGTAGAAGAAGAAGAGGCATCTTAGGAAGAATACTAACCTCCATCTACGGAGTAAATGACGAGTTACACCAGGATATAATAAACCTGGGTCGAATCGAACAACGGCTAATGGGCATAACTAGTGAGCAGTCGCAGCAAATCATTTTATTAACCATCGCCGCAGTTAATAATACTGAACAACAAATCGCAGCCAAACTGGAGAGGCTCAGAGTAAAATTGAACCAAGGATTAGTCACGCTGCATGTTATAATTTACGATTTAAGTTACAATTTACAAGTCAAAATGAATGAAGTGAATATTCATATGCAAAATGCATATATGACCGCTGAACATATGTCAAATAAATTGCAGATACATTACAAAGTATTAGCAGCAATCAGCTACGAAAGGGGGATATTTATGACTGCCTATCTCCAGCTATAATTTTCAAGGGAGTAATAGAAGCTAACTCTGCAGTACCGCCGCAAGTGAGAATAATGGACAAACTAATATCATCAAGCAAGCTGCATCGGAATGAAGACCTGACCACTGTGTATGGATACTTTTCAAAAATTTATACGTCACCATTCAACCTGACAAGTATCAAACCAACTCCACGTAAAGTCGGAAACAATTTTTACACCATTGTGGACGTCCCAACACCAGCGGCAGCGGAGAATTATAAATGTTCAGGAGCACCAATTATTTGTATAGTCCCGAAGTAATGAATAAAATGGGAGTCAGTGATCACTGTGTAATAGATGCACTATATAACACTCCACGGCAGTCAAGATGTCATCAAAAGCGGTATCAGTTAATTGAACTTGGAACAAAGTGGTAACTGCAAACTCATGTTTAGTAGCAACGTATCCAAAGTCATTTCCATCATATGTAGAGGAGAACGGGAACAGATAAAGTTTCATGATATAGGAATCATAACAATCGAGGATTGATGTCAGATACATACTTCGACAACAATTATTTGTTCTCAGCAACAATCAAAATTCGTATAGTCAATAACTTTGAGCTCCAAGTAAGCAATACCACTCTCAGTCCAAACTGACGCAATACCAAACTGACGTCAGTCAAGAAGAGGGGATCGATATCATAGCAGACGATCTCATCCACGTAAGGCTCAAAGAAGAGGAATTAAATCAAAGATTTTAAAAATCGATTTGGCAAACACCACATCGATCATCGTTAACCGTCATTTGGATTTTCTTTGGCATATTTGTTGGAGGATTGGTTATCACCAAAGATTGAACCATGCTGCAACACAGGCGACCACGACCTAGCGTCACTATCGTTGAGCGACAAGAGGTTCCGCCTGCAGCCCAGATGTTCGAACTTTACACGCTACAATCTGACGTCGCAGTATGTCAAAGTTATGATAGTTAAATGTTATATTTAATATTTTTTTATATATCATTTTTCATTTAGATAAAATATTAATTTAGAAAATAATATTTTAGGAAATCTTAGAATTATTAAAACTACACATGTTTGAATTTAATAATATTAAATCATAACGCTATCGAAGAGAAATACTTATGTATGAATTATTTATCAAAACATAATATCAAGAAACGGGAGGCATGACAGTTTAAGGTCAAGTTGACGACCAGCATGTATGCATATTAAATTGAAACATAGTAATCTATGTAAAACATAGGTGTGGACTAAAATAGGCACCATATACATTTTCATTTATTTAATTAAATATCACGTATTTTTGTTATTGTTAAATTTACTATAAGACTGATGATCTGTTACAATAAAGCGAGATTGATCAAATTAGCATTAAACTGTGTGTTTCACTTGAACCACGTTGATCTAGCGATAGCTCCATAGTAATAACACTGCCCTCTAATTACAAGCTGCAAGAAAGTAAGTAATTAATGCAGTCTTTTGTACAATGTCATTCACACTTTTTCCACTATAAATGGTTAAGAATTTTTGAGTAAAATATTTTTAAAATATCCTGGATAATCATCTGATTTGTAGAAATAAGAGTTTGCATTAAAAATAATACCGAAACATAAAAGAATGAAATAACAAAAGAAAATATTTTTTAATATTTTTCAAAATAATTATTCAAATTATAAATTTTCTAAGATAAAATTTTCTTCCAGATGTCATTGGTAGTCATAAGAAAAATGTTTTTTTTTCCCTGAAACTCAGAGAAATAATGAATTTTTAATATTTGGAGTCAGATATGAAAACTAGATAATTTATTGAAATTAATGTTTGTAAAATCTTTAGCTTGATAATTATAACACTAGTCCAATCGAAACATGTTGCAAAACACAAAATAGTGAGATTAAATAAGTAGTAAAGCTTTGAAATGATAGTGTTTGATTAATTATTATTGGTTCCAATCACTTACAGTTTCTGCTAATATTAATCTTTTGACGATTGAAACAGTAACAGTACAGAAACAATAATAAAATAAATATTACCATGTCTAGGTCCATGCCAATTTCTTCCAATTCCATTATAAATCCGTCCCGATGTGGTACCAACTGGTTGTGGCGTTGTTATGACTCGTCTCTCAATCCATCTATCTCTATTGTCCAAATTCTGACATTTCTTATGACAAGGCACACATCGCGTATAGTACTGTCGCGTTAATGGCGGCGAGCATGGGATCCAACGCTCCTCAGTAATATAATACACTTGGTCATTACCGTAATAATTTTGTCGCTTCTGGCGCACTCTTCGATAGTAATAGACTGGTCCATTTTGATTCAAATCTGGATCAATTTGGTTATCATTTCGCGAGTTCAATAGTGTAATTACATTGGAAGGGTTGATAGCATTGTTCTGATCGCGTTTATGACGTGTTTTCTTATTTGGTGCTTTATCAATTCGTAATTCAATTTTGGATTTCGTAATAGCGTTATCAATTTTCCTAATATTCTGAGGATCTTGGTTATCAATAATGGATTTATTTACAAGATAAACATCTTTTATATCATAAATATCTGTAGATTTAGTAGAACTAGCATCAGTAAATTTAGAAAGCTTCTTATTAGGAAAGTACTTTTTTCTGCTATAATTTGGTTTCCTAATCGTACCAGTTTCCTTGAACTTACGACTTTTATCTTTAGTAGATTTATTCAGAACTACATCATTACTTAAAAAATCCACTTGACTATCAGCATTTCTTATTATATCTGATTCCGGATTATCTATTGGCATATCCAAAGTATTTTTTTTTAAATCAATTGGTTTTAGATGATATACCGGTGCACGTACGAAACAAAGCATCAGAATAAAACAAGAAATCGCCGAGAATATTAATAATTTCGACATTGTTTTCTTCACGCGAGAGGACACACACCACACACACACAATTTGTTTAAAACAAACTTGCTGTATCACATTCTGTTTAAAGTAATTAAATATTATGAGCTTCCGCTATTGGCGATATGATTTACGAAAAGGAGAACAGCCCGAGAGCGAACAAAATAAAAAACAACCATTTGAAATGCGTTTTCTAAAAATAGTTACGTGGATTTGTCCGAAGTAGGTAGGTACGCGTCTCACTCGCACATCTGATTAGTTTTTGATAAGTGGAGAAATAATAATATTGTTTAATATTACTTTTCGCACGCACATTTTTTTAAACGTATCTTATCAGCTTGTTATGATGACTAATATACATAGTGGGCTTTGTTGTTTTCTAATCAGTTTTCTATTACAAATCTTAGATTACGTACGGTATATATTATTTGGAGTAAGCACGTTAGAAGATTGAGATTTCATTTTAATGAAGTGGGAAGGAATCTATTTTATTCAAATTTATGTTGCTCTTAGTACTGTATTGGGGTAACCCGGAGTTTCGTATTAGGCAAGACCAATAATATATTAGGTAGCTCTAGTGTTAATCTAAATCGCGATGTTCTGGGTCCTCAATAATTTTTACTTTTCATATACCATATACGTACGAAGTACGTGCAGACATATGAAATATATAGGATTTTTCAGGATTTTTTCTATTTCACCTTAGTACGTTTCTTGTATTCACATCACTGCAGTCTGTTTATACGTATGTCAAAGAGGTGTCCCTAAAGAACAATTTACCGTTATGCAGAATGGGTTTTTAATTTCCTTTATAAATCCAATGTGGCGGCCATGCGCCATTTTTTCTATTTAGAAATTCAGTTTTAAGACTAGAGGGCTGAAATGTTGCAAGCATTGTATTCAATCATTGTATTCTGCGTCGAATGTCATTAGTCCCATGTTGCTAGGGCCGGCGCTAAGTTATTAAGTGCTAGACAAAGTAAATTTGCGTGACCCTTTATTAAAAAACTGATCTGAAATGTGTGGTACATGTATGATATTATTAAAAACGTATTAGAAACAAAAACTAATAAATTTATTAACACACAAACTAAACCTTCAAATTTTTTTTGCGGTCGAGGAGTAAGTTTGCAGTTGGCTTTTGATTAATAGTGTATATATCACACAAGAATAGAGAGAGCATTACGTTGTTCTAATTTTTCAAACCTTTCTTCTTCTTCTTCTTCTTCTTATTGCGCCGTCTCCCTTCAAAGATTGGCGATCCAACTGGCAATAATTACTCGTGAAACAGCTGCTCTGAAAATTTCGGATGATGTTTTACTGAGACATCGGCGTAGGTCCTTGAGCCAGGAGTTCTGTCTTCTCCCTATTGACCTTTTCCCATGAATTTTTCCCTCGATTATCAAGCCAAGTATTTCATATCTATCTCCTCTCATTATAGTCCAATATACCTTAGTTTGCGTTCTTTGAGTGTTAGCATCAGCTCCTTGTTTTCCTACACTCTATTGAGAACTTCGGTGTTAATATACGTAGTATTCTCCTATAAAGATACATTTCGAAAGCTTCAATGCGTTTTTCTAGCGAAGAGTTGAGGGTCCAGCTTTCGCAACCGTACAGGAGGATGGGGAATACGCAGCACCGTATCATTCGGATTCTAAGACTTAGGTCTAGGTCACGCCTGATAAAGAAGTTCATCATGCCGATAAACGTCCTCCTGGCCTGTTCAATACTTGATAGCACTTCCTTCGTCGAGTCTCAACTATTACTCATTAGTGTCCCTAGATATCTGAAGGATGATACTTGTTCAACGATTTTGTTGTGTATTCGGAGGGCAGCTTGTGTTTGCACTTTCGAGAAAACCATAAGTTTCGTTTTGGGGATGTTTATATATAGGTCTCGCTGTACTTAACAATAACATCTACAAGTTGTTGGAGTTCAGGTAGGTTGCTGGCAATAACGATTGTATCTCGGCATATCTTATATTGCTAATTGTTTTGCCATTGATTTTGATTCCAGTGTGAGTGTTTTTAAGAAATTCTGCGAAAATGTTTTCCGAATACAAATTAAAGAGCAGCGGGGATAATATGCATCCTTGGAGCACTCCTTTTCTTATGGCTATCTCCTCCGACACTTTGTTCACTACCCTTACTTGAGCTGTCTGATGCCAGTAGAGTTCTGTAATGATTCGTAAGTCGCCTTCGTCTACGCCTGTTGCTCTGAGTATTTCTGCTAGTTTTTCATGTTGCACCCAGTCAAAGGCTTTGCGGTAGTCTATAAAGCAGGCGTATATTTCTACGTTCATTTCGCGTGCCCTCTGTGTAAGAATTTTTCCAGTTCTATAGATGTCGTTGAACAGATCTGTTAGGCGGCTTCACCCTGTACCGTCTTCGTGGATTAAGAGTTTTAATCCACGAAGCTTTAAATTTTTGTTTAAGATGTTGGGGTGTTTCGTCTAAAGCTTCATATTGAGCTGCTTCGTCTAAATCCTCCTTTGAACTTCTCTCTTAAATTTTGGCTCTCCTTCTAGTTGTTTTATTATCTAAACAGCATCAATTAAAACATGCCCAAATCCCTCATCACTTCTACATTGTATAAGGTACTTTTTAGTTAAATTTTATGTACGTACCAATTTTTTCCCATAACGGGCAAGTCCGCCAAAAGGCGAACTTCTCATTTTAATAGATAACACCTCGTATATTTTGACTGTTTCGGTACAGATTTGCTTCTATGAAAATGGTTTTAGACCATTATGAATTAATGAGTTGTGAATAAATAAAAATTTGCAATTAGAGTGTTAATAAATGGTACTAGCAGTGGCGGATCCACATTTTAATTTGGGAATGGGTTTAAACTGATCATTCTATTCAGTAATTTAATTTTAAAACTAGGAGGCTACAATTTGTCAAATTGTGTTATGGGTCAAATGAAATTAATGCCATGCTGCTAACTGGTATAGAAAAGTGTAATGTTTAATAAATTTTTCAATACATCTCAGAAACTATAAAAGATAGGATAAAATAAAAAAATATAGTAAATCGACAAGTTTCATACTCTTCAACTATTCGCGCCGTACGTAAATGGAGAAATGTGGTTGGCGAATTCGTGCGTAGGCGAATTCAAAAGTTCAAGGCAGTCTGGCGTACGAAGAAAATTTCCCAAAAGTCGGCAGAGCAAACAGCGAAGCTGTTCACAGCGTACGTGTATATGAGGACAGGTGTATTTATGGGTTGACAAATTCGTGCGCAATCAGATTCAAAAATTGAAGAGCACGCCACACTGACCTGTTAAGAAAGTTTCTAAAAGTGTATCTAGAGCGGTCAGCAGATCTGTCCGTGCCATAGCCAAATATGACGATCCGGGGATTCATGGTAGGCGATTTATATCGTACACTGCTCTCCCTAAACAACTAGTGTCTTATTCAATTTAATAGATGAGTTATAAGCTGACAGTCAAAACTAAATTGATCAAATTTTGTTTTAATCAAAATATGATAAAACGAATGACTTCCAGTATATGGAAAGTGGGGTGGCTCAGATCACTTTATCTTTAAGTATAATAACATTTTTTTTTGTTTTAAGTTTTAAAAATTTTGATTTGAATTAGATTGCGCATTATTGAAAAAAAAAACCTATTTTCTATCAAGGGCAGTGCGTTAATAACAAACAATTTCTGAAAAAAAAACTCAAAAGCAATTATATATTTTATAAAATGATTAACACAAATTGAAGGGCTTGGCGCAATAACTGGTTTGGCCGAAAATGAGATGTTGATTCTGTCCCATGTACAAAAATTTGCTCTGTAGATTGGCGCACGTATCACCAACGTATCCACATTATTCATAGTTAAATTAAAATTTTTGGTACAAAAACCGCCTATGTGAAGTACATCGCCTCTAATTGGTCTAAAGAAACAATTGTACAACGTCGCTTTTTAGAGAAATTTCCAGCATTAACATTATTAAGAAAGTCGTATGATAGTCAAATGATTGGCATTCAATAGTAGTTTTTAAAAAATTTAAAGTAAAAAGTGTTAGTCAAAATATGGCTCAGGACAACTTGTCACATTTACAACCTTTTTCAAGAAATCATGTGATTCCGTTTGACTTTTTATTTTTAAATTCATTAGCTTGTGATTTTGTGTTTTTATTGAACTTATGTTCTAATACTTTGCTAGTTATGTATTTCTTGTATTGTAGTTTGAACAAATATAATTTTCATTATATATTTCTTCTTAGATTTGTCGTTTTTTATTGTTTTAATTTTTTTTTCTATGCTTTCAAAATAATCAGTTTTACTTTCAGTGCAATAATCAGTTATGTGTGAGAAAATAAATTTTTTATGGGGTTGTAGCTGAAAAATTTTCAAAAACGTATATAGATAGATAGATGAAACCTTTATTGGCATACAAAAAACAAAAATAATTCATACATAAACTTATAAACAATAAACCATAACTATTAAACTAATCTTATCCTTAAATGTCATCGGCAGAAGGCAAGGCTTTTATTTATATCTTAACACTTCTCATTCATT
>WYDF02022983.1:0-13117 GCA_009867245.2 Adranes taylori | reverse complement strand
AATTATTACTCGATCTGCAGCCGACGGGCCTACGAGGAAAAGCGTACAACCTATTTGAAACATACCTAACAAATCGCACACAACTAGTTAGAATCAAATCCACAAATGGAGAAATGAAAACAGGAGTACCGAATGGATCGATATAGGGTTTACACTCTACTTACTATATGTATATATAGTATGTACATATAGTATATGTTCAAAGATATAAAAATGGAAAATAATTACTTCAGTTATGCGAATGATATGGTACGGGTATTCACTGGAAACTGTTTAAAGACATTTCAAAATAAAATTCAATAAAATTTAATAACTGGACAAAAATCAATAATTTAATAATAAATAAAGACAAAACAAAATATATATATATCAAATAACAAAAATAAAAAGATACAATCCATCAAAATAAATATACAAGATACGAAATTAAAAGATAGTCGCGACTATTGTTGTTCATAGACGCGTGTGGCGTGCTCTTGCTTTCATATGTTCACAGGCCAGCGGGCAGTTAGACTTCTAATGCTGCTGTTATAATCAAGCGCCCTACTATAGAGAGATAACTAAAGAAATTATAGATTAATTTTAAACGCGCCAATTTAATTCATAGGTTATAATACTTTTTTTCGAAATTGGCGCTTACCTTGTATCGCTGAAGATTAGTTTAATATATATACATATGCTTGTATTTTGGCGCTAAACTAGGTTTGTCGCTGCAGCTGCTGCTGTTGTTGTTTTGAGAAATTTCAAACCAAACCGGATATGTCAATCATTGTTTGATACAAAGATCTACGGGTATGCTCGATGTCGCATGTGAATAATTTTTTTTTCTTTATCCGCATCGATGTAGCCCGAATGATGATTCGTTTCAAGGAAGATCTAAAAGTATGCTCTCAATGCCAAACCGGATATGTCAACGGTTTTCATTTTTAGAGTGATTTTGGAACACCTCTTGGCGGGTGGTTTAGAATCAGTGGTCGCCTACTACTGACATTTACATTTATATTTCTTTCTATATTTGTACTGTCTATGAACACCAATAGACTTGTATTGCAAACTCGTTAATGCTGTTTTATTACTTTGCAGTTAAGAGCCTTTTTCAGTTGCCCACAAGAACACAAACTTCTGGACTACTTACGTATTTAGCTGCCTGTGCCCCCACCAAGTCCACTGAGTACTGGTGGAACAAAGAGAACAGATCCAATATATGGTCTAACGCTAAACTGACCTGGTGCCCGAGAATGACATTTCCGGAGATCTATTTCTATTCTAGAGTAATCTAGTAGACGCGCCATTTGTGACATCGCTAGATTCAACACGCCGCGCGCGAGTGTCTGTCACAGTAATGAAATTGTAAAAAATTGTGGACGGATCCGCTGTCGCAAGTTTTATATAGTGGAAGTCAGTAGTATTTGTACATGTACAGCTCAATGTAAAGTTAAAAAAGTGCATTGCTAGAAATCGGCGTAGTATAAAAATTAAAATTAAAGTATTTAATTCCGCACAATATAAAAATTAAGGTTTCTTAGTGTTATATATCTTCCCCAATTTTTAACGCATGTGATAAAGTTTTATTATGCGTATCTTTTATTTTAAAAGTTAAACAAAAAACTCTAAAATACAAAATGCTGAGTGTAATTACTTCATATTTGAACTTACCGCTTTAATGCCATTTCTAAATACTTAAATGTCTACCACGATTCTTCATTGAGAAACAAATTTTATTAATGTTAGCAGTGCAACATTTGTTTTGTTTTTTATTAATCAAACATACTCATATTCGGGATATTAAATGGATGATGGAGAGTACAAAAATAAACTTACCTGTTTTTGTGGAATAATTATCTGTGTAGACAGCGCATCTTTAGTATTGGCTATCGGATGATCGACGAGACAAATACAGCGTACAACTTTGCCAGCTTTTTTGACACGATCCATAACATAACTAGGATCACAATACACTTGCTGGCATTTGGCAATTTCTGTACAAGAACGTACACCTGTTACACGTCCAGCTTCTCCCAAAACAATCTCGTCTATCGGCTTATCGAGCATATAAGTGCCACCATAAATAGCAGATAATCGAGCAAAACCTATAATAGAACATTTTTCAATTAACAATAATTTGATTCTATCATGTTTTTATCATTTAAAGTAAATCATTTTTAATAGATTATCATTTAGATTTTTGAAAGATTTTATGTTCATTGCACCAAACTACGAAACAAATTTACGTAATTTTTCTATATTGCAGAATGCCATATACAGTTATATGAATAAAGTAAATTAGAAATTAACTAATATCTAAATATAATTTCGAAATTGAATATGTAAAAACAAAAATACAAAGGACATTCTTTGTACCAAATGATAATACAGTTATATAAATGTGTGACGAGTAATAATAATGAATAATTTTATCATTGAAAATAAGTTGAAGATTATCTTCGTCATATATATTCTCTTTTTTAGTCGTGGTTAATGAGCTGATTCTATGAATAGAATTTTTTAAGTAATTATTATAATAATAAAAAATACATGAATTTACGGTGTTTAAATTCGATATTAATAATTTAAGTTTAAAATTTACAATAATAAATTCTTGCGTGTATTCAAACCAAAATAAATCACAATTATATATACTAACATTAATATATGTTATTTTGTATATTTTATAGTATATCACGTTTTACAGATTTATAAGATTCGCTACAACCGCGCGGACTTACGATTAGTCAGAAATTATACCATATTATTAATAAAATAAATTTAAAGTTACTAGAGGTCCAAAATTTATTAGTTTTTACCCTTTTGTGTATTATAATAATATAAAGCCTTGTTACCTCTATTGAACAGACTAAGATTTTTGACACTAACTTGATCTTTGCCACCTATGCGAAATTAATCGAGTATTTAACTGGTTCAAACCCAATTCGTTATACAAAATTTTTTTAGTCAAAATCTTTAAAATACCGAAAAAAGTCTCAATTTCACACGTCTATGTTTTTTGATCAGTTGGGATACAGCACTGATATTTTCCTATATAATTGCTGATATTGTTGGTCCGATTCTGAAGTCATCGCTGAGGCTGGTACAACTACGTAAGAATTCGTAATACCAGCGAGATATCGTCGAATGCTGTGATGCTATATCAATAAATACAGACACGTTGTGAGTGAGATAATTCGCTCCGGTAATTATGAAAAATGATGGTGCAAAAATGTTCTTAGATCCGCTTTATGGTGACTTGTCAAGTTTAACACGTTGATGCGGTGCGCAATTGCATGTTATGTTTTATCGGGTTGCGATTTTCACATCTTCCTATTATTCATATAATACGCGCAAAATTATCAGATATGTCTATGCTATCAGTGGTTGTCATAGCAACAAGTAAATAGGTTGTCATAGCGTAAAGCACCGGTAGCGTCCGATGGAGCGACCGTACATGTATCACCCGTGGTACAAGCCAGTGTCAACGTGTTAATAATGAATTGTGGATAAACCACGTTTTCTATCTAAATTGAAACTCTGAGGTTAAAATAAAAGATTTGTATCGTTTATTTTTATAGCCTGTTTCTAGTAGTGATTCCCCTATGCCATAATATACAAAACTAAAAAGATTTGGGAAGTTTGGGATGCTCTAAAAAGATCAGTCATCTAACTGATCTTTTTAGAGCATCCCAAACGTGATGTATTGGATTTAAATATAGGCTTTGTGATGGCCAGTCTATGACTTGAGTATTGACCCATTGTATGTAATCCAAAACTTTTCTAGATATGAGGGGCCTCATATTATCATGTATGAATACGATATTGCTCCCTATAAATAGTGCGAAAGGCATTCATTGATCTTTCGCGAATAGGGATTAACTCTGTGCGGGCGTCAAAGCAAATAGCTTCCCAGAACATTCTTGATCCACACCAAAGGGGTCCCTTTGAGGAATTGTGCAGTCTCATCTTTCTCCAGATCTTCGCCATATTCTTTCGCGACCATCTGAAGATTTTAAATTTACTCTAGTCTCGACCAAAAACAAAACTTGCTTCCAATATTCAACTGTCCAATCTCAAATGCTGCACTCTGTGTGCTGTAATAAGTAATAGTCCAACTGCAGGCCGCCTACTATCAATCTTACTTCCCTCAGCGTTCTCCTTACAGTTAAAGCAGAAACCCTAACATTTCTGACCGCTTCAAGCTGATTACTGAGTTCTGTGCTTGTTATTCTCCTATTTCTGACAGCTTGCAATTGCAAAAAATAATCATGTCTCGCACTTGCGAGCCGGTTTTTACGTTGACCACGTCTTCTCGAGTGCGACCCAGTTCCCTGAATCTTCTAACCATTGGATTGACTATCGCATGATTAACGTCCAGCAAATTAGCTACACAATGCATTGTACGTACTTCTTCCAACAAAGTCGAAGCTTTTTCACATTCGGCATTGGTTAAATGATATGGTAGGTTCATGATTTTGAATTTAATTGTTATTAACTTAAATTCTATACGCGCACAAAATTTAGCAAACATTTAACAAACGACTCAAGAACAACTGTTTAATAAAACTTGACATTAACTTTCAGTTGTTTTCATCAGAAATATCAAAATTACTTTGTAATGACATAAAGCTACTAGATTATGTTAAGATAAAATGTTAAGAAAAATTTTTAGAAAATACAAAAATTATAGAAAATATATCAGAAACATTGAGTGGTGAATTAACTTTAAACATAAGTTTAGAAGCGAAGCTTAATGTAGAAAAACATAACAAATAAACCAAAAATTCAATATAATTTTGTAATAAATTAATTTATTACTCATAAAAATCAACCTACATAATGAATATGCACATCATTAAAAATACGCTAACCTAAATACAGTTAAGAATATTTATTTAGACTGCGTCACATAAGTACATTACACCTTAAGCACCTTTATATCTTACGCACAATTGGTCTTTGCACCACAGCAACCAAAGATATCCAAAATATAAATTGTGGACATCTTATCCTGTTCTATAACAACGATAACGATCAGCAAAATATAATATCCAAAAAATTAGTAAGAATTAGGAACTCCACCTATTCAAAATACATTTATAGATAATAATCAGTGAGACTATTTGATTGAATTATGGAAACATTGGTCTCAACTTCAAACTCATACTACGAGCTGTTCGTAATCGAAAGAAAACTAAAAGCCGTATAAAAGAACTAAATTTCATCAATAAGAAGTTTTTGTTTATTGGTACTTTCATTTTGTGGCTAAATATTTTAAACAAGGTTTTTAAAAAAAAGCAGAAATTAAAAGCAAAATCTCCACAATTATTTTCAGTTAACAATTCAAATTTAAACCTATGTCTCAAATGTCTTCGCGAGCTTAGAACTAGTGTATAAAAATATATTGGTGGTGGTTGTTATGAGTAATATTAGGATAGTTGGGATAAAGTCCCATCAGAAAACTATCAGATAAAGGGATCTTGACAAATTTAAAAGAATTTAATATTAGAAATTATTACAAATAGCATTTGTTGCCAATTTCATGGTTTATAACATACATACATACATAAGAGGCCGCCTTCCAAATTATGACGTAAAGATAGTTTTGGGGGACTGGAATGCAAAAGTATGAAAAGAAGAATAATTTAGACCGAATAGTAAACATAACGGAATAAGGCCTATAAATTTTGCTATGAGAAATTTTAAAATAAGTAGCATTTTTCCCTCGCAAAGAGATCTACAAGGAAACGTGGAAATCCCCAGATGGTAGAACACGCAACCAAATTGACCACATAGTCATACACAGCAGGCAATCGACGGATATTGAGGATGTAAGGAGCTTCTTCCAAGGGGCGCAATGTGATTCGGATCATTTGAGGTGACAGCAAGCTTTATCAGAGGCTAGCGGATAAGCCAAAAGGAAGGCTGGAAGGAGAAATTCGGTATGATGTAGAAGGAAAAGGTAGAAGAAACCCTACGAGTGAAACAAGGGGATCATAGCGAAGAAGAGAGATGGAGTACTAGGTTTTGGGCAGAAGGAAATGAAAACACAGAGGTGATTAGTTTGACGAAGAAAGTAAAGTAGCAGTAAAGGAGAGAAACGAAGCTAGAATGAAAATGTTACAGAGAAGAACGAGAGCCACAAGAGAAGGGCACCACAAGAAAGGTTAAAATTTTATGTAGAAGAAAGAAAAAAATAACAAGAAAAGAAGAGACTAGAACAGATGCAAGAAGATTTCGAGCAAGAAGAGAAGTAAAAAATTCTTTAAAGAAATACGTGAAATGAAAGCAGGTTTTAAGTCGAGAGTGGACTATTGTAGAGACGAAAAGGGTAACCTACTAGATAGCTGCCCGGAAATACAGGGCAGATGGGTGAGGTATTTTCGAAATTTGCTGAATATGGGAGCAGAGCAGGATGGTGGAATCCGGATAGAAAGAAACCAGAGAGAGGAAAACATGAGACCGGGGATGAGGGATGATAAGGAAATGCCGCCAGAAAAAAGAAAATTTAAAAAATAATAGATATTACAAAGCGCATGACACCAGGAATTGATGGAATTCAGGCGGAACTTTTTAAATGTGGCGATAACCTGAGAGCAATTGTACAAATTAAATTGGGAAGTATATGAATGAAAAGATGCCAGAGGAACGGAGCAAAGCTATTATATGCCCGATCCACAAAAAAGGACATACACTGGAATCCAAGAACTATAGAGGTACAGGCTGCCCTCAGTAGCATTTAAAGTATTTCCTCACTAGCATCCATCGTCATTTACAAAACGCTAATTATTCAGGCGGATCATTCCGGATTCAGACCGGGAAGATCCATTACCGACCATATTTTACATGTAAATAGATACTAGAAAAAATATATGAATTAAATCTACACAATTTGTTTGTAGACTTTAAACAAGCCTACGAAAGTATTAATCTGGAAGAGGCACTTTCAAAAGTAATAACTCTAAGGATCTCAAAGACATTAGCGCGCTTATTTAGCATAACCTGGAGATTCACGAGTGGTCAACTGAAAGCTAAAAGTTCGCTGACGGACAGCTTTCCCGTTGGAAGAGGATTAACGCAGAGAAATCCGGGACGCACCATATATAATAACTTGACCCAGCACTTAGCATATGCAGATGATGTACTCTTAATGGTAAGGCATAGAGCGGCATTAGGAGCCTTTCAAGAATTTGAAGCAACTGCCAAAAGACAAGGTCTGGAGATAAGCCAAGAAAAGACAAAATATATGCGAACATCCAGACATCAGGGGCAAGGAGAAGAGCAAATTCAACTATGGCTTCCCAACGTGTGACTTGTTTAAGTACCTGGGATTAGTAGTGCCAGAAAATAGATATATCAGCGTCGAGATTAAGGAAAGGATAGCGGCAGGAAACAGATGTATGTACGTAGTACAGAAAGCCTTGTGCTTTTAAAACTGAACACGAGCTGCAAGATCACAATACCTTTATAACACAATAATCAGGCCGGTGGTAGTATATGCTAGCGAAAGTGGGTGCTAACCAAAGATAGTGAGAAGATATTAGGAATATTGGAAAGAAAGGTTCTCAGAAAAATCTATGGCTATGTATGCATAAATGGAAAATGAATAATACGGAGAAATGAAGAAACTATACGGGGAACGCCGGCATAGTTTCGGTTATTAAGAAAGGGTGATTAAGATGGCTAGGAACGAAGAAAGAATGCCGCAGGACAGGTTTCCTAGGAAAGCCCTGTATGAAAAGCCGGATGGCGCAAGAATTCGAGGAAGGCCCTGGATGATAATGTAGAGGAAGACTTGCATCGAGCAGGGGTCAGAAGATGGATGTCAAAACTGAAAAACTCGTATTGATGAGGTCCAGATATACTTAGGACTGTATCACCATGGGAAGAAGAAGAAGCAGTTAGAATTGCAGCTTAAAATTATAACTTTATTACAACACAGTTTTTCATTTCTAATCTGTACTTATAGAATGTGCACCTTCATGATTCGTTGAAGAATTTTATATAAATTCCACCCATAGCGATTAATTTTTTTGCGTATTATACAACGGACCAGACGTCCGGCTTTTAAACAAACTGTTCCGCGGAGTTTTAATAATGTCCCGCATTTTGGGGAGATTAAGTTTTTGTCAATTATGTGTAAAAACTTTATGCTCGTGAGCTCTTTCATGTACGAGGAATATGGCAAAAAAGATGTCAGTCGGACATATTTGAATAATAAGAGTTGGTATATTTAGTGGATTTTTTTAATTTAGGAGTTTTAGAAGTTTTGTTTCAACCGCCCCCCCCCCTCGCTCCTTCCCCCAAATGCGGGAGTGTTGTGCCAATTGAGCCATTTTTAAATCTGGTCAGCTTAGTATTATAAAATACATCAACTCGTAAATCTTTTATATCTATTCAACAACTTTTATAAAGTATTTGAAACATAGCCTTCTTGAAATTTGAAAATATCGTTTTTATAGACGTATGCCTATACTAAAAGTATATGAGTGTTTATAACTAAAATTATGATAATAAAATTTTTATGACCAAATTTATATGATTGACACACATATGCACAAAGCATAAAAACAAAACTGCATTAACCTATAAAACCAGATTTAAACGATCAATGACATTTTAAAATACACATAACGCAACTTTTAAACAGGAAAAAAATAATAAACGAAGTATTTTTAATTTTTTCACTAAATTTGCGTATATTTGTTAAGTATGTTTAATATTATATTGAAGAGGAAAAATATTTAATAAATACGTACATTTGTTTCATTAATTACAATATAATAGGCGTTTTATTAAATATTTCAAAATGTCAGATCGTTTACCCTTAATCCGGTAGTGACCATGCTGTTCCATTGCGATCCATACATAAATAAAATGTATTAAATTTTAAATATAAAGGTATTTACAACAACGCTGTTCTTTGTAGCTTTATTCATTTAATGTGATTAATATTGGCGGATAGAAAAACAAATCTGGCGGATAGAAAAACAAATCTGGCGGATAGGTGTAACTCATCCAATGAATATATTTCAAAACATGATGATACGATACAATATAAAATGAAAGAATGTGCGGGTCTATATCATCGCAAGTGTGCAAACCTAACAATCCAAGAATATAGTAACTTAAACATCACGGGGGTCATGGCCAGATCAATAAGCAGTCCATGTGTGCACTACAAAAACGTCAAATGATTATCTGTGGAGTGTCATAGATTTACTGAAGATTCGCAATTGGGAATAAACACCATCATGAACACAGAAGAACTAGATGAAAAATGTAAATAATGCCAAATAAAGGTCTTGTACACACATACATACAAATCTAAAGATGAAATTTAATCGACAGGATTTTATATGTGAAAAAATAACAACCTCTTATCCAAACCCGACATACTCGTCATTTAAGGTGGGCGCAGATTATTCCTTGATAGAACAACTACAAAACCCTGAAAACTTGGATAAAGGTATAAGTGTAAGTCTTTCATAGAACGCCGTTCTCAAACGAAGCTTAGCATGAGGACACAAGGCGGAAATACACCACCTCAGATGTTGAAATATAACTTTACTAACCCTAAACATACAATGTCTATCAAACAAGGTTGCTTCTCTGGATTGATTAGAACAGGAAGAACAAGCTGATGTAGTTGCCATCACAGCACACTGGCAAAATAAGGATAACTTACCACTATTAAAACTAAAGAATTACAACATAGGAGCCCAATACTGTAGAAGCAAATATACACATGGAGGAGTGGCAATATATGTAATAAGCAAACTCAATGCAACGGAAATAGAGGAAATTGAGTAAGGATAAATACTGCGAGATGGCAGGGATTCATTTGCCAAAGAGCAACCTAGTTTTAATAGCTATATATATAGATCACCTCTGGGAAACCTGGAATTGTATCTGGAGAAAAGGGATGAGGTATTAGAATGGATCGCACAACATTACGGTCCAACTACAACAATTATGGTGTCTGGTGCTTTCAATATAGACCTGGTAACAAATACTGCTGACAGGCTCACTCATAAAATCAATGAACATGATTTGCCGAATGGGTGAGTCCGCATACGAGAGAGGTGCAACAGGAATGGGCCTCGTCGTCATGCATTCTTATAACATGTTTAATATTAATAAAACATAGAACAGATGCCCAGTAGTTACTAAACCCGTTCGCATTTTTTCAAAAAAAAGTTACCCCCTTCTACTCGGAAATTTATTTTACAGCTATAAATAAAATTAAAATATTCTATTCTGATCCACCATTTATATCATTTGATTGAGCCCTTCAGGCAATTAAAATAATCCCCTCACAAAATTACAACCTCGAATCGTCACTGTTAAAAATGTGAACTATTTCTACCAGTACAGAATCATTAAGTTTTTAATCTACATAACGACCATGGCACCATAACAAGGACCAGTTTCACCCTCTTTTAAAAGAGAGTAAAACATCGGAACGAACAAAGATAAACGGGGCTACACTAATGAAATATACCAGCATTTGTTGCTGCCTATTGTTCCATTAAATATAAAATAATTTAAATTCTTTTACATTATTTACAATTATTATTAAATTCTGTTTACAGATTAATTTAGAAAAGGCGGCTTACTTGTATACGAAAATCGAGATTCTACACTACAAACAATGTAAAAACGTGAATATTGAAGTTGAGCGTCATGTATCTGTGACTTTTCTTCACTAATTCCTACATGTTTCCGTCGCAAAATTGTATTATATTTGGAAAATTTAAAGGTACACGGATATATTTGTGTCAGTTTTGCAGAAATTCATGATATAAGTATAAACCCTAATGTGTCATATTTTTATACCTATTTCCAAAAAAATACTCAATACTCACTATTTGATCTGACCAATGTCAAATAGTCGATTAGTAAAATAACCGTTATAAATTATTCTAACGGTACAGTCCGCTTTTAGTCAGCATCTACGGAAATTTAGAAAAAAATTCTTTTAGACATATACAGGAGTCTACACCTTGAATGAAAAATCTTCTAGATATATGATATACACCACTTTATGTGTTTAGTGCGTCAAGACTTTTCAAATAAGAGATTTGTAGTTATAAATCCCTTGTAATTATGGTGTCATAAATCGAATTATATCCCAAACATGTAAATGAGGTAATATTTATTTACCTTGTGGTAACTCTCCCAAACCATACATAGGATACAAATACGGTGATTTTCCATAACGTGCAAGAGAATCTGAATACAATTTAATTCTCTTGATAGTCTGTACAGCGGGCTGTAATAAGTAATCATCATCTCTGTACAAGGCAAGTGCATGTCCAGTAAAATCTTGTGTGTTTTTATCAAGACCGAATTTTTCATAAAGTTCACTCATTGTACCAGTATTAGGATCAAAATCTTTCCATGTACGTGGATCAGCATCCTGATAGTCTTGAACATATATTAAGAAGTTACGGAACCTTCTTTTTTCTAACATGCCCATGAGGTCAGAAGTTAATGCTTCTTTCTGATCAACAGGTACCTAAATCAACATATAATGAAATATAAACAGAAATTAAAATACGTGAAACTCTTACCTTCGCAATCTTACCACCTTTATAAACATAACTGCCTTCGACTGATTTAAATTCAAGATATCTGGTTACTCCTGTATGAATTAAAAGTTTTACTAATTGACCATTAGCCATTAGAAATTTTGGTATAAGATCAACATTCCAATCACGTCCACGACCATACGATTCATCTGGAGCTGGAGCATTGAATTTAGAGAATAGATCTTCCAATGGGCAGATGGAGGCTGACTCCCCTCCGTAGTACTTGTTTCGATCTATATGAAGAACCTTCTTACCCGACACTGATAGCATACCACTGAGGATGCATTCCTTGAGACCAGTGCCCAAAACAATTGCATCATATTCCTCATCCATGATTTACTCAAAAAGTTACGTTAAATTACGTTAGAATGGAAAAAGTGACCGAGGATGATGACCGCTAACTGACACGCCGATTGACACCAATCCTACCAAATCGAACTTAAAGATACGTTTTTTGACAGTTCAACTCATTGTTGCCAGATTATTATTATACTATTATTTATTATCATGGAACTAATTTAAAACCATAAAACGATTTATTTATTAATTACATACTTCATATATTACTACACATATGCCTTTTTTCCTTATATGTCTATATTATTGATTTGCATAGATTATTTAATATTATTAAATAATCTATGTGGGTTTATTATTAAATTAATAATAAACCCACATTCATGAAGAAACATAAAGTACAAAATAGATAATAAGAAAACCATGTGAGTAATATAAACTTTCTTTAATTCACTTTCAGCAATCAATCATTTTGTTCTTTTATTTTTTGTTAATAATGAATACACATTATTATATTAATAGCACATTATTATAATTAATTGTTATACATTAAGTACAAACTTACTAAAATTGTAATAGCTTTTCCCTGGACTTGTAGACAGAATAACCCAATCTAAGAGAGTATGTCCTAATCTTGAATCTACCTAATATCAAATCCCTTACCTAAAAGGTGTTTGATTTCTCTAAATAAAAATTTTAAAATCGTAAATGTAGAGCTTTTAAACAAATGTATAAAGTGTATTATGACTAAAGAAATATTTGAATTTTAAACGCAACTCACAGCTATAAGCACACAGAATATAAAACTAAAAGAACACATCAGCTACATTTTGCATTAGAACTATATACGGATATAAAAGATTTCTGATGCATTGAAAATATTTCCTTAATAAAATAGTTATTTGGCAACAAGAACTTTCTTTAAAAACATGCGCAAAAATAAACCCCAGTTCAATGTGGCCAATAACCTAAACTCAAAATCACTAAGTTTTCTAGAAATAAGGTAAAACATACAATCGGCGGTTAGGCTGGTTTAGATACATATTCCTATATCATCGATTGAACTTTTAAAAATAAAGAAATCAAACCATTTAATTGTGTATAAAAGTAAGCTGCAAGTATAAAGAGGTTATCTAATGTATAAAATTGTTGTAGACAGGTAGGTGACCAAAAATTGTATAATAAATGAAACTAACTTTTCATTACAAACGTTTTCAATATTAAAATATCATCATCAG
>WYDF02022982.1:0-26537 GCA_009867245.2 Adranes taylori | reverse complement strand
TATATATTCATCATATACTTAGCTTATCCCATTTTCATCTTTTATTTCACCACCCTGGATCCTCAACACTCATCTACTACAATCAAACCCCAAACCCCCTATCTTACAGCAGCTGGCATGTAAGAAAATATTTTCAACATTCTATTTGACATTTGCGGGTAAGTCGTTGACATATAGCAAGAATAGGACTGGTTGTGGTGCGCCGCTAAACATAATTTCCTCTTGGGACATTGATTCGCCACAACTTACAATCTGTTGTGTATTATGTAAATGAGATGTAAAAATCTTGCATTCGTATTTGAGAAGTTATAGTACATCATTTTACCGATTAGCACATTCTGACTATCACAGTCGAAGGCCTTGCTCAGGTCACGCAGCAACAATTCACTATGCTTCCCATCACTATGCCATTAATTACAATGACAATTGAATGATCCAACTAATTGATATCTATTTATTAATTGCAGAGACACCGATCAAAATAATTCTTTGTATGTCGAAACTGGTGAAAACGTAAAAACTAAACATAATTCATTTTTAAATCATCAAGCGGACAAGGGAAAAACTTCTAGCATCAAAGGGAGAAACTGTGGAACAAATAGTTATAGTCGCAGGCACAGGAAACCCAGCAATCAATTCCAAGATCCAAAAAGCAATACTCACGGAAGCATGGAAGAAAATAATTCGTTACACGAAGAAATTAACTACAATTCTAACATAAAAAAGAATAACCATCGAAGATATTACAATCGCAGGCGTTCCAAACACAACAATCATCATTCAGATGCACAGTGTACAAAATGCAGTAGCATGGCTCAAAATGATGCTTTAGGTGAAGAAGCTGATGAAAATGTAGTATCTAGAAATGATAGCATAAATTCCAGCGTGACAACGAACAATCATGATATAAATAAACATAATTATTATTATACAAGGAAAAATCGAAATAAACATAAAAATAGCGTAAACATGTCAGTAAATGAGGATTCAAAAAATCATAAACGATCTAACATCCAAACTGCACGCTCTGAAGATACTAAAATTCCGATCGTTAGTAGTGATTTGATAGAACTTATTACTTATGAAAACAATGCTGAAATTGTAAAAGATTTCTTTCAGCTTGTAGAAAAAAATGACGTTCCATCGAATAATGATTCCAATCACTTTGAATTACCTCGTATGAAAAGTCCTATTCAATCTGATATTAAATCTTTTATTGAGATAGAGGATGCAACAAATACAGCACAAAATACAGCTGAGGACGATACACATGCTACACAAATTGACGTTCCGTCGAATAATGATTCCAATTACTCTGAATTCTCTCATATGAAAAGTCCTATTCAATCTGATCTTAAATCTTTTATTGAGATAGAGAATGCAACAAATACATCACAAAATACAGCTGAGGACGATACACATGCTCCACAAATTGACGTTCCGTCGAATAATGATTCCAATTACTCTGAATTCTCTCATATGAAAAGTCCTATTCAATCTGATCTTAAATCTTTTATTGAGATAGAGAATGCAACAAATACATCACAAAATACAGTTGAGGACGATACACACGCTCCACAAATTGATGTTGCTCCAGAAAGCGAAGTACTGAGTTTTACAAATGAAGATATGACGTATGAAAGCTGGTATTGTCCAGACTGCACATTTATAAATACTAAGTATGATATGCAGTGTAAGATGTGCCAATCCTTGAATAGTATGTATAATGATACTGAATATAATGAAGATTTAGATGTTGAAGACAATAAAAGGTGCCCTGCATGTTTCTCTATTATGATATCAAAAGATGTATGCGCAAATTGTGATTTGTCCATGTTTGAACAAATATACGTTAGAAATAAAAGTTATATTCCCGAAGTTATAGATGATTTTCTAAAGCCTGATATTTGGAGATGTACTAATTGTACTTTTAATAACATTACATCAATAAAAAATTGTGAAATGTGCGATTTGCCTAATCCACATAGTAAACAGCCTCTTAACACAGATATTAATAACGTCGCAAATGCAAATAATTTTCTTGAAAGTTCTACATGGGTTTGTGCTCGATGTACTCTATCCAACAATGTGGATTTCATAGAATGTCAAGCATGTGGATCAATCAAATCTGATGTCCTCGAAGTTGATTGTTGGAAATGTGAAAAATGTAATACAAGAAATCTAAATACTTCAGTGAATTGCAGCTCTTGCCAATCAGATAAGTTTTCCAAACTGCTGGAATTGATCCAATTGGATGACAATGAGCTTGTTGAGAATGCTGAAGTGTTTGAGTGTGCAATTTGTTTTACTGAAATTGTTCCTACAGATGGTGTAACTTTAAAAGAATGCCTGCATCAATTTTGCAAAGAATGTTTAGCACGAGCCATTGAAACATCTGAGATTCCTGAAGTACGGTGTCCTTATGTTGGTGATGATTGTACCTGTACAAGTTTATTATTGGATTGCGAAATTAGAGCGTTAGTAACAGTGGATGTTTATGAACGTTTCATGTTGAAATCCTTGAATTTAGCAGAAAATCAATCGCAAAATGCATATCATTGTAAAATGCCCAATTGTCCTTGGTGGTGTATCCTAGATGAAAATGACTTACCTTCAGAATTGACTTGTCCAAAATGTGGAGGCACCAATTGTCTGAAATGCAAAGTAAGTAGAAAATGCTTTCATATTATCTTGTTTAAAAACTTCCATTTCAATAGTTATTAAAATGTTCTGTAAAATTACAAATACTTTTATAGGGCAAATTGGAGACTTTTTTGCTGTGCCAATTTCATACGCAATCCCGTCGTGTCCCATTTGACTGTGTGCTAAATGCATATTCGATAAGTTTCTTTTTTTATGGTGTCTTATCTCTAACTTTAGCAGTTTATTGAGTGCCCCCCTCCCCTGGTGTAATCTATCACAGGAATCGTTCGTTAATTGTCTTTGCAGTTTACTTCATGTCCACAATCAAGTACGTCTTGATTCACCGATCTTGGTTGTCCACTAGTATGCGGGTACTGCCCGCATGCCCTTTCTACCTCTCCATCTCATGAAATGAACCTAGCGCAGGATAAATTGATTGCTTCCGCTATTCGTAGAACATAGTTCTCACTGACGTCATCTGCATGTTGATCCACTAGCTACTCGCTACTGTATTATATGTTTATTTAATTACCACAATCTGCTGTAAACTCCATTTTCTTTACGACTTTTACTAACAATAAAGTGGTTTATGTAATTTATACTTTTTCATGTCTTATATTTTCATCAACAGGTTGTTCATACTGGAATGACGTGTTTTGATTATCTAACACGTATAGACAGCGGATCAAATGATCCTAATGAAAAATTATCGGAAAAACACTTGAAACAACTAATTGAAAATGGTATGGCAATGCGCTGTCCCGCTTGTAAAGCTGTCATAATGAAAAAAGAGGGCTGTGACGGCATGACATGTACATGTCAGAGAGCTTTATGTTGGGCCACTAAAGGTCTCAGGTGGGGTCCAAATGGTCCTGGCGATATCAGCGCTGGGTGTAAATGTAAAGTAGGTGGAATAATGTGTCATCCCAATTGTGGGAATTGTCATTAAATATTGTTATTTATCAACATTTACTGTATGCATGACTACATAAATTGTCATTACATTGAAAAACGACGTAGACAATTTAAATTGTTTAAAGTAACGACAATAAAGAGTATTGGTTTAATAAAAAATTAAGTTAAAATAAACAGTTATCACATTTGGAGGGGATTGGGTGTTGTCACGGATTAGGGTTTAGTGATTATAGACGAGAACTATTGAGGCTCTCAGATGACCTGATCTTCTGAGCCGCTGCAGACATCACGAGACACCTTTTTGTCAGGATCTTGAATAGAACTGACTCGAGGCAATTATAGTTTCCTTTGTCAATGCAAAATTCGGTCTCAGAGTTTCGGGGCAACTTATGGTTTTTCCTCATTTTAATCTATTTTGCTTTTACTCCAAAATTAATAGCAGTTTTTCCATTAGTTTACAAATGTATTTAAGTTAAAATTGCTAATTTCGTTCCCTCGCCAACGTATTTAATTACTTCCCAGAGCTGTCCAATCACTTACATTGTTTTAATGCCTGTTAAATTTCCCCGATGATTTAGTTCATTTACTACATCCGTAGATTTACCCTGCCGCCTTCTTTCGCCCAAACCTCATGCCTCAGAATTAATTATATTAATTCAACATAGACATGCTGGTGTATCTAATCGTTGTAGCATATCCACATCAAAATTTCTTGGAAAAGCTCTTAACTGTATTTTGACACTTTGGAGAATGAAATTGCTTTAGCCAATAATGATTTTAAGCCTGATTTTTTATTATGGAGATTATGCTAATATCAAGTTATGGTCTAACTATATTTACTGACGTTAGGAGATTTAATCAATTCTCCTCATATTGCTTCTTCCAACATAATTATTCATTTTTGATTGCGTATTCAATATTATTTGTTCTTGATTGGATTTCCTATCTCTTGCTAATTATGATTCGTACAAATCTTCTGCTTCTTAAATTGTCCTTCTATAGAGCTGATCCGCTGGTACATCAAGTTATGATATTTGCATCAGGTGCTGATCCATCCTTAGGCTACTTTTGTAGTGTCTGCTCCCTTTCACACTTGAAATTGATATGTCGAATGTTTGATCGATCAGGATACCCACCTCGTCGTTGCTCTTATTTACTTTGATCTTGAATATATCAGAAATATAGTCACTACATTTCGCCGTGCCTTTGTCACTAGTTTACAGATATTTGTAAGAGAATATTTAAAATTTTATATTGTTTATTAGCATTATAAATTCAGTGCGGTATAGTTTAAACTATCCATGTGAATGACAAAAATACTTTCCTTATATCACCATATTACGAGGGTGGTTTGACGGAAATGTAGCCTAAGTAAGAAAACGCACGATTTTTGTTTTTTGTCATTAATTTTTCAAAATAGTGCCCCCCCCCCTCCCTTTTAAGGCAATATATTCTTCAAGAAGACTTTCTAACTTATTCATCACTTCCAAAAAGTAATTTTGCTTGAGCTCTTCAAAATAGTGGAAGTTTCGGTCATCACTCGTTATTGCATCTTTTATTGCAAAACGGCGTCTTTCGAGCATTTTTTTTAGGTTTGGGAATAGAAAGAAGCGGCAAGGCGCTATATCTGCTGAATGCGGTGCATGGGACTGGATCTAGTGAATACTTTGGGTGGTCGATCAATTCGTAGTCTAATTGGTTCAGTTTCGCCTGCACGACGCCCGCTCCGTGAGCGGATGTGTTGTCATGATGGAAGAGAGCTTTTTTGCAGCCGAACCAGTGCGTTTTTTCCTCAATTCGACGTCGAAACTATCCAATACTGCTACGTAGTATTCGCCAGTTATTATTTTACCCTTTGCCAAGTAATCAATAAAAATAATGCCTTTCCCATACCAAAAAACAGTCGCCAACAACTTACCCGCCGATCGGGTTGTCTTTGCCTTCTTCGGTTGGCCTTCGCCGCTTTTTTTCCACTGTTTTGACTTTTCCATCGCCTCCGGCGTTTAGTAATGGACCCGCGTTTCATCAACAGTGACGTATCGACGAAAAAGAAGTAGTTCGAATCACATTTTATCTTCGCCAAAAGCTTCTCCGAATCCGTTATACGTGTGCATGTTTGGTCGTTACTGAATAAACGTGGCACCCATCGCGCGGGTAACTTTTTCATATACAAATGTTTGTGTATGATGGCGTGTACCCCCTCAGTTGATATGTTTGCAGCCTCTGCTAACTCACGGATGTTGATTCGACGGTTTGTCATAATCATATCATGGATTTTGTTGACGATTTCTGGTGTAGTGACGATATTTGATAGCCCTGAGTGGTCATCATCATCATCGCCATCATCAAGTACGACTATGAAGAAACTCAGCTTTCCAAAATGTAACTGTTCCTAGCGACGGTACAGGCACGCCATAAACAGCATCCAGTTCGGCTTTGATTTCCGCATGTTTTCCCCTTCTTGTATTTCCGCATTATTTTCCCCATCTTGTGAAGAAACTTAAACACTGAACGATATTTGACTTTTTCCATTTTTCACAATACACAAAAGTTGCTTGCTTGCTTTTGTGTACGGCTGTAAAAACCAAACTAATTGTTCTCTTTGCTTCAAAGTTTGACAGAAGTCATGTGTTGGATGGCAGATGTCAAAACCAATTTGGCGTTTGTTCTCACGCCATCTATCGAAGACTAGATTAATGTTAAACCACCCTCGGATAGGCGAAGTTCTTGGCTTGACGCTTTTATCATGAAATATAAATAACTTTAAAGAGCTCGCATACGGTCTGATATTTGATTAGGTTTTTTTTTCTTTCATTTTAATGCAATAGAAATGTATAGTATTTTGTTTGCTTAGGCTAAGAGTTTCAGCCTAAGCGCTTCCCCATCGTTCGCGGATAGACAAACAATGTACTTTTTACGATCCGTTACGATGAAAAAATATTTCGGAAAATGATAATTATAACTAGGCGGTTTATAATTAGGCTAAGTATAGTATAATTTTATATTTCAAAACGCTTAAAGTTTGTAAATGTTTTATTAATTATGAAAATGTTTTTAATAAATATTAATTTAATTTTATTAATTAAATATTAATTTTAATTTAATGACAGTCAAGTGTACCAAAACTATATTAACAAGTTGCGTTTTAGATTTGACATGTTTCGGGGAGACAATTACCCCTTTTTTAGCAACTTGCGTACATTTTTTATGCTAAAGTATATGTCAACGTTCTAAATCACATAGTTTTGGAAAAATTTTCTTAATTTCTTGCAACATTATAACTTCAAGATGACATCTTATATATAAAAATTCTAATGTCTGTCGGTGCGTGAATGTTTAGCGGACATTTAGACCTACAGCGACCATATTCAGACCAAATATTCGTTGGAACACTGAATGCTTTTTAAACATGGGATGCGGGAACAGCGACCATATTTAGACCACATTATATTAGTCATAACGTGAGGATGGTTTTTAAACACAGAAATACGAGAATACTTTCTCAGACCGTATATTCGTCATAACACGGGAATGGTTTTTAAGCACAGAACACGAGAATACATTCAGATGATAAGTACTCCAATTGTAATAACACGGGAATGCGGATTTTTTTTGCGAATCGATGTTCGCGGGGTCAGCTACTTTAATTTACAATTTAAACTAAGATTGATAAAAACTTTGTTTCAGTGAAATGAAGTGAAGAATCATCTTACATTTTGTTGTCACCATGTTCATGGTAAACCATGGTGCCGTCAACCATATGTAAGATGAAAAGTTTTCACTAAAACAAGGTTTTTATCAATATTACAGTTTACATTTTAAATTAAATGTCATCTAAAAGTTATAATTTTGCAAGAAATTAAGAACATTTTTCTAAAACTTACTTATAAATTTAAAATGTTGATCTACACTTTAGTATAAAAAATGCGCACAAGTTTCTGAAGAAGGAAAGGTTCATTATCTCCACAAAACATGTCAAACGTACATTTGCCGGGGACACCTAAAATCCAAATTGTTAGTAACTGGACTTTTGGAACACTTGATTTTCATTAAATTTGTCATAACGTTCCTTTCCTAATAAACATTGGAGACCGTATCGGGAAAACATCGATCATGTGACATCATTTTGAAGATTTGCAATTAGAGCCAATCCACAAAAAAACAGCGTGTTCTTCTAGGCTCAATTTCCGTGAATCTTCCCTCAGGGTCAGGAACAAGGACATATTTTATTTGGTTGATATATGTTAAATAAAATGCCCATTTTTTAGTATGTTTATAATTTGTTTCACATAATAATAAATTTATATATTTGTTTTAAGTAAAATATTTTGTAAATATATTTTAGTTATTTCTTTGGTTATAAGCGACTTATATTATCAGTCGTAATAAAATTAATCTAAAAAAATGCTAATACTGAAATGATTCTTCACATCAAGAACATAGGACAAGAAAGAATTAAATGGTACATTCGACGTTTTTAACAACATTGGACCAATCAACCTTCGAGGGACATAAATAGAAAGCGGGCGCGACTTGACAGCCACATGGACATTGACATCCCATAATCCAACTGAATGAACCCACTTTATTCTTGCATTTCGGACAATGGAGTTTGCCTTGCGTGGATAGTGTGATTCCCTCCATCCAAGCGATCGGTTCAATAAAATAAATCTCTACACATATGGAACGGGAATTTGTTGTTTGATCATTCCGTTGATCATAATGCGTAATCAAATTTGATTCAGATGCAAGGACCCGTCTACATTTTTTGCATCTGTAATTAAATTGAATTAAATTTAAAACTATCATTTCAAAGCTAAATGAGAATTACTTATCGCGGATTTAGATATAGTTTAGGGAAATACGCTAAATACAAAATTGATCCTTGTCTTTTTTATATGAATGAGTGAATAAATCACTACAACTTTGGAAAGTCTTTGCTCATGCTTAGTTATAGAAAGATTTACACAAAAAGTCTGTCTTGGCGACTTTTTCGGAAAATCGTTATTAAACAGTAACAATGCTCAAATCTGTAAGCGATCAATAAAAAAAAAAGGAATATCAACTTTAGGAAGTCTCAAAATTGTAAAGTAATCCGGAAACCCAATGATTTTGAAACATTTCTTGCGTAGCAGAGATATTTTATTTTCATTCCAGATTACTATTTTATGGAAAACACTTTGAGAGCTATGAAGTAAAAGAAGCAGATTGTACTTTATAGGCTGCAAATTTTCAGTCCCCTAACTTAAATTTGGAGACAATTCAAAATAGTGCGTTTCCGACCAGTTTGTTCCAATAGAGTTCAAATTCGTTGAAGACAGCTGAAACAACTGTACACAAGCAAACAAGCTGTTTACAAAATTTTATTCTAATCGCAGGGCCGGGTCATCACATAGACAAATGTCTAGGGTTTGGTTTTTTGAAGTGCCGGATCAAACTGTCTATTGTGAAGATTTGTAAATAAGATAGTTTACTTTTCTGTTGGATAACTGTATATTTCTTGTGGGAGAGGGAGGGCACCCGGTAAGAAGAAAATGTCTAGGGCTCCAAAGTGGGTTAATCCGGCTCTGTCTAATCGGGTCAGTAATTTAGGAGAAATTATGTCATACACATAGTTTTTAACCCATACTTGAGTTCAAGGATTTACAAAACTTCATTCGCAATCAAAGATTTTTAAGAATCCTACATGTTTCATACACCCTCATAATGTACGTACATATATCAGAAACGTATTTAAGAAGCAAGGCTGTGTGTCTCTCATCGAATTTTGAACTTACCCATCTGAGAATAGTGTATACACCACACTACATAAGTATGCATAGTAAATAATTAGTATATAAAACAAATACTAGCCTGTAAACGTTAGGTTCTGGATAGATTTGTGTAAGTCCTGGATCCGATTTGATTAAATCATGATAAAATCTTGGCAATATTTTCGCTTGTTTGACCTTATGCGCTGCTATACCTAAACGAAATATTTTATACTTCATATTCATTTTATCCACTGTATAACCCATTTCCTTATATAGTTTTAATTGAGTTACAAAACCTTGATTTGGATACACTATATTACGTCTAGCTTTTGCTTTCTCAAAAGCTTCACTATAAGTTATACCATATTTCTTCATTAAATATCCGATTATAATGGAAGCACTTCTTGATACACCAAAATAACAATGCACTAAAACAGTTCCTCCTTGGTAGATGCATTGAATAATAAAATCATAACTATCGTCGAAATAGCTTAATAGATCTTCTCTTGGTTGATCAGATAAATGTATAAATTTAGTTGTTAAGTTTTTTAATTCTATTATATGCCTTGGAAGTGGGCAAATATCAATAGTTAATATGTGAGTTATACCATATTTTGCATGTGTTGCTATATCTTTGGCTGCTGTAAGATTACCCAAATACAAATTTGGTTCGATTAAATCTATACTTACAGGACCGCCGTTAAAATATGTATGCAAAACATCCCCTTTCTTCTCATCATCCATTATTTGCAGTTAGACTATGTTTTCGTATAAAATAGTAGTCTTTTGATACATCACATCTTTAAAAGTTGATCTTCATAAAAATGTTGACTGATTTAAATTTGGCTTGACCTATCATAGTACTTTATTATATCTTTATTTATACTTTAAATAAAGAAAGTTGGAAATGTAACAGTAACCCATACAAGTGGTGACCTTCAAACTAATTTGGTGTGTTTGGTTGCTTTCGTAAAGTGTAAAGTCAAGGCAAATCAGAGTAGTTAAAAACACTTTATTGCAGACGCATTTAACTTCATTTAAAAAAAGCACTTTATTTAGCATATTTGCTATTAACATTCAATATAAAGTAGTTATGTAGCCTATTCAAGGAAACGATTTAAAAAAGAACATAGCAGAAGCTGAAACCAATGTTATAGAAATAAAATGTTATTTCGCGTAATTATTTTAATGAAAATAAAATTAATGTATAGTTCTTAGTTTATAGTATATTTATGTGATATAAGGTAGCCAATGACTAAATATAACAATTCAAAACGTCTTCTCTTGACAAATAAATTAAATTATAAGGTTATTCGCAAAGATAAATCTCCCGCTAATTGAGTTCTTTTAAATGTAATATAATGAAACTATTGTATCTGATCTGCTGTACTTACATAATTAAAGAAGAATTTGTAGTGGAAACGATGCAGTTTTCGAACTTTTTTCAGCACTTTATTTTCAAATTCGTAATTCTACACTTCTAAGCACAAATTTTAAAACTAATCACTCCTTTAAACTCTACAGAAAGTCTGTATAATTATTGTAAACACATACTTTAAAATTACTCATTTTTAAAACTTTTTCTAAAAAGATTACATAGAATAATATATTATAAGTGGTCCGTTTTAATTATCACAAACACGTATATTATTAATCAAAATAATTGGATTAAAGATTCTATTGCACCATGAGTACAAGTTTTTAATAATATGAATTGCTTGTATCTATTCTTTTATCTACAATTAATTAGAGTAAATTTCTAAAAAAAAAATGGTAAAGAAAGCGTCAAAACAAAAACAATTGAACACAATTGAAGTTTTTGGATAGGGGGGAATCAAGCTATTCTTCGAAACCCGACAGTGGGGTTAATTTCGATCCGAATGAATTGTATGAATTAACGTCTACATCCAAAAAAATTTGATCAAGAAGAAGTTGAACGTCAACTTTGATTTCAATCATTTCTCGTTTAAAATGTAAACAATTCAATTTAGTTTCTTAGAAATAGGACTGCAATGTTATTCAAAAAATGAAAGGCATAAAAAGCAAGTTTATTAATTATAAATCACTAATTTATTCAGGCATTTCATTCATTTTCGGTTTTATGATAGCAGTTAATTTGTATCCTATAGAAAAAACATGTAGAATAAAAGATACGGATAAAGAGTATAATATTATGAATAATGGAAAATTAAGAACTCCAGATTTAATTGGAATAATTATGTCAGCTCCTAGAAATTTAGATAAACGTAATACAATTAGAGAGACATGGTTGAAGCTAATTAAGCCGCAACAAACGGATAACAGGATGCTTATTTTCAAGTACTACTTCGTGATCGGAAGTCTGAATTTAAGTATCGATGATGCTTTACATTTAAGTAGTGAACAATCTAAATATAATGATATTCTTTTACTTCCTCTCGCAGAGAGTTATAATAATTTGACTTATAAGATATTACAAACTTTTAAATGGCTAGATGAACAAATCAACTACCAAAGTATGAATTTTAGATATATTTTAAAATGTGATGATGACTCGTTCGTTCGAATTGATAATTTATTACAAGAATTATTTCATATAGAGACGATTTACTTGAAATCAAAAAATTTTGAGAGTGTACCTGAATCTCCGTATATTACAGTAGATGTACAATTAAATAAATATTTTAGTCCAAAGGATAGTAGTAATGAGCTGTGCCTGTATTGGGGCTATTTTAGTGGTAATGCCAGAATTTTTAATACAGGTAAATGGCAAGAAGATTCGTATATTTTATGTGATTATTATTTGCCTTACGCAAGAGGCGGGGGTTATATTATTTCTAAGAAACTAGTGAGATATTTAGCTGCTAATGCAGAATTACTAAGGTAAGTATCAATAATTTACTTTTATATAGTAAATTTTTAATTTAATTGAATTCTTATCAGTTTGATCTTTAAGTATTGTTATTATTGAATTATATATTCTTTTAGAGTACATTAAAACAAGCACACTTGCTGACTCACTTATTGTGGCTTAACATTACTAGTTTTGCAAAGGAGAATGAATGAGAAACAATGTTGCACGGCCATTTGTAAGACCATTAAAATGTTTCTTTACAATCTTAAACATTATTAGCCCTCATTGATATTTGGCAAAGCTATCAATTTCCATTTTTCGCTTCTAGCAACATTCTTTTATTAAAAATATACCCGTAGTTGCTATTACTAAAAGTTTATCTTTTACTTACCTCTCGATAAAAAATCTAGAGAAGTCGGGACCGATGGTTAAGCTGCTTAGGGCACTGAGCCATTACTTTGTTTGCAAATGAATTTGTATTTTAGCAGTAATGAACGTTTTATTTGAACCAGCCGTTATTTGTAAAATGTCACTTGTTATAACATACATTTCTCTATTTTATTCACCTCGAAATAATCCTTTTTATAGATTATTCTGCTTAAAATCTGGCATTTATGATAAACCTTGGCTAGCGGGGTTGGAAATCATTTTGGCCTTTTTTATGCTACTTTACCATAAAAGAATAAATAAAGATTAATTATAAATTTTAATGAAGTAAATCAATTAATAAATACAAATTAATTATTTAATTGATTATAAACTAATAACTAATTTACAAAAATAAACTTGGCAGGGTGAGATTTCATTTCTGGTAAAACCGTATACGAAAATGAGAAAAATCCAAAACTACGGGGGGGGGGTTTAGCACACAGCATGCTTGGGGGGTTTAAGCACACAGCATGCTTCTTAATACGCCATTAGCCACGTGTAAAGGACACTGCATAGGATAAAACGTAATTAAATAATCATATAAAGCGTGAAAATGAGCTATAAGTTCGAAAGGCTGATTAAAGTGATATTTATTTTATCAATATACACATATTATAAATTTTAAAAACAATTAATTATTTCAGATTATATAAATCAGAAGATGTCAGTATCGGTACATGGTTATCTCCTATAAATAACATTTTACGATTACACGATACTAGATTTGATACGGAATATAAAAGCAGAGGTTGTAAAAATTTCCACATCATTTCGCATAATTTGAATGTGTCGCAAATGCGAACGTATTATAATAATATTAAAAGCACAGGAAATATGTGTGTCAAAGAGTTTTCAACGAGAGGCAATTATTTATACAATTGGCAAACGATGCCAAGCAAATGTTGTCAGAAAATGAATGAATATCTCGCTTTAAATAAACTCATTGTTTAGAAAGAATTGATCAGCATGTTATGTTTCAAATATATTTAAAATTAATAAATGCTTCGCAAGTTATTTTGTCTTTTATATTAGATAACATTTCAGATAGTATCGTATTAATTCAAGTATTAAAGAAAACTCGATGTTTAGTTTTATTGAGGGTAACAAAGATTTCTCAAATCATTACAAAATGCGCTTCGTAATTATTAAATAAATTGTTTATGAATTTTATTGATTGCAAAAACTGTAACACTTTAGTTTTGATGCACAATTATTTTTCTCCTAACATCTGTTTTTCGTCTAGTAAAATCATTAAATTGACAAGTTCGCCTTTAACAAGATAATTATTTTGGAACATACTAAGTATGTTATAATTTTATACTAAAATGAAATGTTGAATGCAAAATATTTTTCTCCGACCTAGTAAAATAAATATGGGATACTAAATAATACTAGTCACAGATCCTCTTTAATAAAAAGAGATCGATAACTATAACTCCTTTAAGACTAAGATTATGGAAACTTTTGAGGTACTAAAAACTAGAAACATGAAAGAATGTCAATAATGTTTTGGCACAAAAAGGTTGGTAGACATGGAAGAACTGGAATAGAAATTATTGCAAACTTATGAATTAACTAATCAAACAACACGAATAAAAAATATGTATCTTATGTATTGAACATTGAAACTATTTCTATAAAACGTGAACAAATATAAACGCTGTTTGCTGTTGCACGACATTATATTTTTAATATAAACGTCATTTGTTAAAAATCTGTACATTTTTTCATAAAAATTCTCAAATGATATCGCGTTATGGCATTCGTATCAACTTAAATAAATAGCATTATCAATTAAACAAATGGTTAACATACAAAAAGGTAATATAATACAAAATAAATATTTAAAAGTCTAATAATTTAAATAAATTAAATAACTAACGTATTATCATTATCCCATTTAGCAGTTCTCTTATCAGTCACTTTAGACCTTGGTGGAGTATTTTCACACTGCACGATGCCTCTACGTCGCACATGCGCTGCTTTATTTCCTACTGCTGCTCCTGTGCGCTTTGACTTGTCTTTAAACACTGGAATCTTACTCGCGCCCAATTCTGTTCGTATTCGCGGTTTATCGCTGACGCACAATTTAGGTCTCACTTGCGTTTTCTTCTGAACTTCCCGGTTATGTTCGGCTAGCGGAGTTCGTGGATTCGATGATTTATTTTCTGTCAATGGCGAAATGCTCATTGGTTTTACAGGAGGCTCATTATCTGAATAAATCAAATGGGAAAGTTTTGCATCAAAATCTTTTAGATTTGCAGGAATCTTCAATTGAAGATCGGCTAGTTTCGGAATTATTTGTTCATCATTCACAATTTCTGTACTATTAATAACATTTGTATGTTTTATTATTAAACCATCATCATCTATAGTTAAATCTTTTAATTCAGTTACATCTTCTGATTTTTTCAAGATTTCTAAAACTTCTTCCTTTTCAAACTCTTCTTCAGTACTGATATGAATAGAGTCTTGCTTTTGCGTACCGTGGAGTGATATTTTTTGTATAACATCATCTAAATTTGTTTCAACATAATCGAGATTCGTTTCTAAAACTCCTATTAATGATTTCCGTTTATTTTCAATAGGTTTTGAAGTAAGTGGACTACTAGCCAATAATTTTGGCGGTGTAATTTTAATATAATCTGTCTTGTGTTTTGGGGTCAAAGGAATAATTACCGTGTTTCGTACGTTATCGAGGTTTTTATTACGTAATATTTTTGGAACTTCATTGTCATTGTTGGGTAATATTATTGGTGTTCTATTGAACTCGTAGCTTGGTGATCTTGGATCGAATACAATTGGTTTTGGCCCAGGCGAGGTTAAAGTGAAAGTATCATAGCGTTGTTCATCTTCCAAATCTCTAGATGATGCTATTATCGTCTAAAATAAGTAAATATAATTAAATTAGTTGATTGCTCCATTTATTTAAGCGGGCATTTTATTTTTCGCAAAAATCGTGTAAACAGAATAACAAAATTTCGTTACACTCGGAAAAATATAAATATATATTATAAAGAATAATGAGATTGTTTTATGACATGTGATAATTATGAAAAATTAGGTCTATATAATGTGACAACACCTTACATGCCGATTAAATATTCATCTATATTTTTATTTGCAACTTCTAAAACTAAAACTGATACCAATGCAATGCACAAATTACTGATTGTATCTGTATTATTTTGATTCGAGTCAAAAATACGACATAATCAAGTGATGAAAATACTTCATATATAGCAAAATTACTTTACATACAGCTGGAACATAAAATCAAAGGAACAAGGACTACCATTTGACACACGAACAGAAATTTGAAGAAAAAGATTGAAATATTCAGGTTCTGAAATAGTAGGAGTAACAAAATGCCACATCAGATACGCGGATATAAAAATCGTACATAAATTGAAAATAGCCACTACATTAAAGAGGAGTACGAATAAATCATAGGAACAGTGCAATAAATAATGAATTTTAGTAAGAAATAATCTTATATCAATATATGTATATTATACATTATTTCGTTAAACATTTTACATAACTTCGTAAACATAAACAAACTGTACTTTTCAAATTTATACGTTGAATAAATTATCTTTAACCATTCGTGAATTTCACTAATAAATCTGAATATCAATATCTAATTTCTGTGAACTCATGAATAAGATTACCATAAAAATTACACACCTCTATAGGAGTCCGTATAACATTCATACTCGGTGATCTCGGATCCAATTCCTTCAAATTTCTGGCTTTCGGAGTGAGAATAGGTGTTGACGGAACACTACCTTCTATAGGATTTTGATCTGTTATTTCCTCGCCTGTTTTAGTATAATAATTTCCCATTCTAAGTGTATATTTTGTAATACACTTAGCACAACTAAAAATATTTATACTCGTCAAATGAAGTTTAAACAGGACTTTTAGTTACTTTCAGACATTTTTCGATTAAATAAGAAACGACCGTTAATTTTAAAGAAAGATTAAAACGTTTTGACAGCTGCAGCCAGATGTGTTTGACTGACTGATTTGACAGATATTGCCACTGCTGCCAATTTATTCATTAACAAGGTTTGGTTTTTGATTTTTATCCTTCAAGGTTTTGACAACCATTATTATTCACGGTGCCTGAGTTGCATTATCTTTATGTTAGTTCACTAAAAATTTTGATTTACTTTAAATTTAGTTTGACATTTCCACAAAACTTCTATAAAAAAAAATGATGCCGATTTAAAAATTTATTTATTTTAATTGAGATTGGACACCTTTGACTAGCTCCCAGTCAGCTTATAGATAAAGCTGACTAGATAAAATAAATAAATCTAATTACAAGATAAAATAAATGTAATTACAAAAAAATAATTATATTTTTAACTTGGAGATTTTTAGAACTTTATAAATTAGTTACAATTGTAATAAATTGTTGATTAAAATTTAATAATAATCTGATAACTTATCATCAGATACTTTTTAGCTTAGTTCCAGACTCGTGATTTTGTAATAACTACAAAAAAATGTGAAAAACCAAGTGATGATTATTTCCTGATGATAAAACAAATCTATAAATCATAGTAATCGTGTACTGCAGTTTTAGTCACTGAAATAGCGTGTATAATGTTTAATAAGTAATTTCTTTTAGGCATATTAAGGCACTTTGAAGGGCTATAACTTCTGAAACAAGGGCTAGAACGGTACTTTCGCTTAAACTTGTATTAAACATTTTTGATATCTGTAGAGATGAAAATATTATTGTGAGATATTTGGATAATCCGGACCACGGACTGGATGCTCCCTAATATCTCGCAAAAAGAATCCTAAACTTTTCAGGCACAAAAGAAAGCCTGTAGGATTTATTATAAATGTAATATTCATTAATGGTTAGTTATTTATATCTATGTGCTTAGTCCTGATAAGATGAAATCTGTTTTCATTGCTATTTTTAAGATTTCATCTAAATTAAATATTCATCAAATTAAAATTGATTAAAAGATATTTAAATATTGGCTTTGAGCAAAATTGCGCAATAAGCAAACTAAACAAATTAGTAATAACATGCACAGCGTTTCAATTATTATCAAAATAATGTGTCTAAACAAACGCTATTGGAGGGACGTACTTTGTATCAATTAACACAATGTATGAGGATTGTAAGGCGAAGTTGATATTACTTGCATGTATTTGAAGAGAATAATAACAAATTGAAGAACACCGTATAGCGCGCGAGTAAAGCGATGCGCTATAAATCATGTATTTTGTTATTATTGTTTTAATAGTCATCTATTTTTATCTATATAAACTGGTGGTTTATTACCAGAAATCGAGTTTATCAGTTGTTAATTGTTTATTAAAGAGATTTACTAGTTAGTATTAGAAAAGTGTGTTTCACTCGGCTCACGTCGATCTAAAGGTAGGCTCCATAGTAACTTGACCACCCTCTTGTTATAAGCCACAAAAGTGTAATTTACAACTACCCTTTTCTTCACATTCGACAAAGTCCCCCATCACATATTGCTGAAGAAACTAGCTAAAAGGCAAATAGATAACAGAATCATATGATTGATAAATGCTTATCTTTCTGGAAGAACACAAAAGGTAAAAGTAGAGTAGTCGGCCCGTAATATCTGGAGTACCCCAAGGCCTCCTGGTGTACTAGTTATTCATCAGCAATATTGCTGATGCACTTGGCATTTTATTGAATACATTTCAAGGTCACGGCAATCAACTCGTCCTGTTGTTGGCACGCTTCGTGCCAATCAGAATTAACAAATAAAACCATGACATACATGCCTCGTATTCAAAATTATATTTAGTATTCAATATTTTAGTAGCATAAGCTACCATTAAATGCATTTAATTATCATTAAACCACGAATTCGACCCATTTTGTATACCGCAATCAGTATCTCTCTATGCTTCACATCTCAACATAGAAATGATAGGAGTCCGAGAATAGATCCATATTGAACACCATAAGAATGTTATATGATTGTTTTTTTTCGAAGTTTTAAGATGAAAGAAAAACAGTAAATTTAGGTGTTATTTGAATATATATTTAATAAATAGAGATTATAACAATAATTAAATCCCAAAAAAGCTTAAGCATGTTGTAATTTCGATTATTTTTTAAAATTTGATATTTTACCATTTTTTTTGTCTTTAGAACTTTTCTCTCTTTAAAGCGAAAAAATAAACCATCAAAACACTCCAAACATCTGAAATAAATACAGATTGTACAGATTTTAGTAACTTTAACATATATATTTTTTATCCTTTTTTAGTTTTGAAATATTAGAGGGCGTACAACAAATTAAATTAATTATCAACACGCTAAAATATACATATAGATTAATTTGAATAATATATAGAATCATATAATATGTAAATATAAATAATTAAACGATTTCTAATAGTAAACAATTAAAAATAAATTAGCTAAAGACTACTTTGTAGCACCAACTAGCTCATAATAATATTAATTGCTTTATAAGCAGTTTCAACCCATAAAAACACGTTATTTTCAAATTGCTGAAATAAAGAATAAAAACTATTAACACACATCAATTGTCCGTTTAGTGGAATTAAATTCCACGGATTTGGAAGGGGGGAATTCATATAAATCACTAGGAAAACACCTATTTTAATATATATTAGTCCATCAGCCTTTCGAGAGAATTACTCAGAAACGGCTCAAATTGGCTTAAATATGAGTACATATTCGACTTTTTTATAAGTCTCTAAAGATGTTAAATTTAGTGTCTGCTTGATGGTTTAAAATAATTGAATGTCCTTTGGATGTTACTTAAATTCAACTTAAATAAAAGAGAATATATACTTTAATTTAATCAATTTGGACCAAACTGCTTTAACAATATTGCATTTAGTGCAAAATAGATTCCAGAAGTTGGTGGAAAAACACTTCTTTAATAGAATAAATGTTTTACTCTATAGAATAAATGTTTTGCAGGGAGTTATATATTTTAAATTCTTAAAAGAATATACTTTTACAGTTAATATTTATTTACTTGCTTAAATAAGAGTATACTTTTATAAAAGCGAAAAGATGGTAAATTTAGTGTCTGACGTTAAAATTCTACTTGCGTAAAAGTATGCTTTTATCTAACTTACTGTATATACAAATATTTTAAAGTCAATATTATTGAAGAAAATTTAATCCGCTTTAAATAAAACTTTTATTGTCAATGTTTTTCGTGTCCGAAATTAAGTATACTTTTATTACCATATATTTCCAGTTATTGCCATTTTCAGATTTTTTGAAATTCGCTATTATTGTCAATTAATATTTTCCAAATTGAATTATAATTCTTAGTCAAAAATGTATATATAGGTTTGTACAATTATGAAATTATTGTTAATGAGTTGACATTAAAGGTTTAGTGATCAATGCATCTGGAATCAATAGTTTTCTGGAATCATAAGTTAGACTTTAGATATTTTTTGTGTTATTAGTATTTTGTTTTAAATTATAGATTTTTCTCTAAAATTATTTCATAAGCAACTGGTAATTATTGAAATGTTTATAAAAGTATATTTTTTTAGAGTTAACATCGTATATTAAATACTTTATCTACTGGACGTATGCTTCAAAAAAATTGCCAGCATTTATAGTCAATTTTAAAATTAATGTTTAGATGGTAAAACATTTTTAGATTTGATGTTATTTACTATTCTTTTAAAGTAAACGTGCAGTTTTTTTATTACTATTAATGTTTCTTTATAGCAAATATCTTAGTAAAGCTTATATAAAATATAAATAATATATTCAAAAAATATGTCTATCTTTTTAAAATATAATTTAAGCTGAATATATTCTTGGAAATAATCCATTCAGTTAAATTATTATTTAATTAAGGCCTCATATTTAGTTTTTAATATCTTTATAATATTGTAAAGCTGTTTATTATATATTTATTAATATTAAATTTATTTATTAAAAATCCTGAAAATTTTCTTGTCAGGCGTTTGAGAACTGGACACACAAATGTATAGAATATAAATATTTTTTTCAAATTTTTATTAATAATTTCCTAGAAAAACATAAAATCCGACTTAATTAACGTCGTTGTGTTCTCAATATTATTTATAATAGGCACTATTATCTCTGCGATATGTTAGAAAAGAATTATTTCACTACAATTCTGTGATTTTTTTAGACCTTAAGAAGAAACACTTAAAAATTGACAGGTAATTAGACAAAACACAAATACGAAGTACTAATATAATGGCAAACAAGTTTCGTTAATAAAATATTTTAAAGCCAATTTCTGCGATATGAGTGTGATATTTTTTTGTGATTGCTCCCATAAAAGCGGAATTAATCAAACTTTATTGCTTACCAATTAAATTTGTAAGGAACACACTTTCATGTCATCATATCGCTTGTGGCTTTTGTGATAATAACACTAGGCATAAATTAATAAACAACAAATAACACTCGTTTCGCTTCGTCTTCTTTTCTTCTGAAACTAAAAAGGCACCAAACGAAAGGAAGAACGCAAATTACATCAACTTTTGTTTGGCGCATTCAGGACAGATAATGTCCTCCTGATCGGTGATGAAACCTTTTCCCACTAGACTAATGCGACACGATGCACAATAGAAGCAATCATTGTGCCAATGGCGATCTTCGAATGAGATGAACTTTGTGCCGCCGATGCCAGTAATCGGTTTACGGCATGCGAAACATCTAAAATATAATGCCAAATAATAAGAAAATGACAACCGTACATTAATTAATATTAAAATTATAGGATATTATTTGTGATCAAGTAACAATACTTGTTGAAACAATATGCTGAACTAGATAGTTTAAGAAATTACATTAAAAAAATAGACAAAATTGTTTACCGTTTAGCGAATAATTCGCCAAAACAATCAGCACAATACGGCTTATCGTCGCGCGATGTAAATCTTGCACCCGCTAGACTCGTTTGACAGTGCGTACATGTGAAACATTCGCGATGCCAGGGCTCATTCTTATACGTAACGCCGCCACTGGTAATCACCTATAAAATTACTATAGTAAATATATTTTAGCAACGTAATACATTAATTTTGTAATGTCTATTCGAAAACATATATTTCAATTTTGGAAGCAGGTATGCAGTTTTGATATAAAATTTCAGAAATAATTATAAACAAATAAAAACTACCTCCTACTTTTCCTCCTCCTAGAAGGAATAAGGAATTTTCCCCTTTAATTTATTTCTCTCCCTTACTTTCATTCTCTCTTCAATAATTCTTTCAATCCCTATACCTTTTATTCATCCACCTAAACACATTCTTATATGACCCGCCAAACGTTTATCTTCCTCACTCCAATTCATTCCCGTACATACATTCACCCAATGTTCCCACCCTTCTTCTTCTTCTTTTTCATACATCCAACCTATTCTGTCACTCTCATCCATCTAATACCTGCTAGTACCATCACCCGAAATTCTCATTCTCACCTCAAATCTCCAAATTTCCTGTGCCACACACATCTCAATATTTCCATTGCTACTTTTACTTTTTTTATATGTACGATTAGCTAAGAAGTTAACATTTCCAATTACCTTGTTACACTTAATACATCTGGTGGCATATTTCTCCTCATAGCACTTCGCGCAGTAGATTTCTTGCTCGCGCGGAATAAAACTTTGAGTACCAATTGGTGTTCGGCAGACGACGCAGCAGAAACATTTCTCATGCCATTGGCGTGTCTTGTATTCCATTTTCTTCGTACCTTTAAAAAATAGAAAACCTAATATAGTACACAGAAAATGTAATACTAGGGTTGTCATTTTGATTTTGCTTATAGCTGCATGGAGTGCCACCAATAAAAACTAGGCTGTTTAAACATGATTTAATAGCAATTCTTTATTAGTGTAAATGGTAAATGTGTAAATGGTCAATGAGTGTTGTACAACAGAGTGATACAGAGTTAGTGTACACATCTATGTCAGGAGCGTGGAATTTACTAGGTAGTCGATTCAAGGGTAGTAATTAGGATTTTACGAAATAACCTACAAGGATTCAGTTCTAAGACTTGACAGTGTTTTCATCATTTTGATCCAATTATGTTTTGATGGCATATTCCATAAAAAAAATTGGATTTTAAATTGTAGTCTAAATACTTATTAATATATTCTTGTAAATACTCTAAAGTATAATCTATATTTTTCCTTAATTTTTTATCAAGGATTAATCAGTTAGAAAAGAAAGTTTTTTCTAAGTTGTTTTATATTAAAAATAAAATTAAAATTACATTAATTATGAATGCTGTTAATGATCATATCACAATTAATACATTCAACGCATTTAATAAGATGATTGAGATCTGAGGTCAGTGTCAATGCAATTATCTGTTATATTATTATTGTAAACTCGCCTAGCAAGTGGTTAAAGTCGATTGTTTTAATTATAATTATAACTTGTACTAACTAAATTATAATTTAATTGAATTACAGCATTTTGTAATATACTCTTATTACGATTACCTACACGGTAGATAGAAATCTTCCAACGAAAACCGTGTAAAAAATCTAGTAAAAAATATTAGTAACTGTAAAACCTTTATTGGCATAAATTACATTTTACATAAAAAAAAACTTTCCCTGTTACAAAATAACACCATACAAATAATAAGGATTCTTTACATGCAAAATAATGCAAAAAAAAAACAAAAAAGAAAACTAAAAATAATATGTAACAAACATTTTAAAAACAACCTTTACTTTTTTCTTTCTTTTTTCTCTATTCATTTTCTTATCTTCTTTTTCCACCCCTATGTCTCACAACCCTTTAATCCTCCTTCCAGGATTCCCTTCTCATTGATTCCCACATTGCATCGCTCCACCCTTTCCACTACACAAACTTCCCACAAACATTCATTACATTCACATCGTCCTCTTGTTAATCTCAAGCACTATTCTCTCCATTACTTTTGTGTCCCTAACTCCATACACCCTCCAATTACGCGCTACCATCCTTTGTTCATCCGTCCACAATGTATCTTCACATGCGTACATCCGATGCTTCAAAGTTTCTTCCTCCTTCCCACATATTCTACAACTTCTTTCTTTATTATCCATTCAATACTTATTTCCCCTTTCCTTGGACAGTGGTGGACAGGAAAAAAAGTGAATGGAATGAGTGAAGTGATAGGCGTGGTAAGGGAAACTTAAAAGAAAAAAAGTTATTGCGGGACAAAAATACAGGGAAAGAAGTATAATACATATATGATGAAAAGTGGCAAATCGAAAAAAGTAAGAAATCATGGGAGGATTATATGATTCCTAAAGACGTGTAGAGGAAAGAAGGAAACAGATGTTGGGCATAAAGAGAAGAAGAGCGGGCAGCTGTATTCTGAGGGTGAGGTTTGGAGGTACTTAAAGAATAGAGGAAAGAAATGGGTATATGAGTATGGAGGCAGATATACAGATAGGAGAATGGGAAAGAAAATATAGGGAAAGTTTAATACAAGAGGATGAAGAGATAGAGTACGTAGTTGGTATAAGCGAGGAAAAAGAATTATAATGGTATGAACAAGATCTTGGAGAAGATGATGTAAATAATGAGATAAATAAAATGAAACAAGGTTATAGTGAAGTAGGTGCAGATCGGGTAGCGGTAGATGTATGGAAGAGCTTATGAGGAATGCGTAAGTGCGTTAACAAAAGGTTTGAATGCTGTGTGGTATATAAGAGCGATGTTTGGAGGTATATAAGAGAAAGCGATAATAGGGGATATAATAAGAGGATGATGGTGGGCTTAAGTATAGAAGAATGGGACAAAAGATGTAGAAATGATGTAAGTGGGGAGAATAAACAAGTATAGATGATATTACAGTGGCAGAAGTTGAGGAAGTAATCAAGGGGATAAAGAAAGGAACGGCTGCAGGGTCGGATGGTATACCGCTCGTCGAATGGGATGTATGAATGAAGAGGGGACAATGCATTTGTAAAGGTTAAGAATACGGTTTGGAAGAGAGTAGTGGAGATGCCTGAGGAGTGGAAGCAAGAAAAAATTGTGCCAGTTTATAAAAGAGGTGATAGAAATGAAGTGTAGAGTTATAGAGGGGTAACGATAATAAACGGAGTATATAGAATATTTGCGAAAATATTAAATGCGCGGTTGGAAGAAGGAGAAAAAAGTTTTATCGAATACACAGTCCGGTTTCAGAAAAGGGAAGGGAACAATGGACAACATAGTTATTTTGGACTATATAATTCAGAGAGAGGTCATCAAGGGAATGAAGTTATATGTGGTATTTTTTGATCTGAAATCGGCATTCGATAAAATAATAAGAAATAAATTATGGAATAAAATGGAATTTGTGGGAATATCTGACGGATTAATGAGGAATATAAGAAGTATGCATGAAAGAGCGCAGGATTGAACGTAACAAAATTGTTCAGCGTGGGGAATGAAGTGAGGCAAGGCTGCACACTGAGTAATACTTTATTCAATATATACATAGCAGATTTAGAGAAAGTATTAAGAAATGAACAAGCAGGAGGGGTGAGAGTAGGGAATAAAAAAGTATGCTCTTTAGGGTACTCTGATGACATAGTGTTTATGGTGAGTGACAGAGGAGAAATGAAAGAGGTAAGAGGTAAGGTGAATAGATATATGAAGAAAAGAGAACTGGTTGTGAGTGTAAAACAAGCGAAAGTAATGGTATGTAAGAATGGAGGGAGGGATAGCAAGAATGATGAATTTGTGTTAGATAGAGAGTTGATTTAATGTCTAAAAACATATATGTATTTGGGTTATATGATGTCGTTTAATGGGTCGTGCATAGAGCATGAGAGGATGGTTGCAAGAAAAGTAAAGATAGCAGCGGAAAGAATGAGATATGTATGGGAAGTAAAATTCAGTGATTCTGTAAGAATGAGGATGAATATATTGGATGTATTCGTGAGGAGTATAATGATCTATGGGGTGGAAGTGCGGGCAATGAAAGAGAGGGAGGAGATTGAGAGAGTGCAAATTGGATATTTGAAAAGGATAATTAGTGTAGAAATATCGACTCCATGCGAAATTGTGTTGCAAGAAATAAATATAAACTTTGGGTGCAATGCTTTAAGAAACTGGCAATGTACGAAAGGAAGGTGATGCTTGACAAGGAAGTGAGAATAGTTAGGAAAGTATATATGATGGCAGTGGAAGAGGAAGAAAAAGGTGGAAGAAAAATGAATTGGATTAGGAATAAACAAAAAGTTCTAGAAAAAGTCGGTTGGTCATTGAAAATGTGGTGCGTAGGGTTGAGAAAAGGGTGTGTGAATGTAAATGAAATAATGCAAAGAATGATGGATGTGGAGATGCAAGATTTGGAGAATTAAGGTCTAATAGAACGTATATGGATATAAAAAAACGAGGGAGGCCGATATTAGTATGGGTGAGAAAAGGATGATTACGAGGTTCAGAGATAGTAGTGAGGAGAGAGGGAACAGGTTTTAGATGAAAGAAAAGGGCAGAATGTGTAGAATGTATGGGACTAAAGAGGAATGGTAAAGGAATGTGAGGGAGTAGAATGGGAAACAGAGATAAGAGAAAAAGTGGAAAATTGGAGAATGTGTGCAGGAGCAGAAAACTATGATCTAAAAGTGTTAAGAAAAATTGTTGGAGAGAGAGAGAGAGAGAGAGAGGGAGAGGAAAGGGTTGTATAAAGAATTAGGGAGATAGGGATATATGCGAATTCCTTGTCCGTAAATAGAGAAAAGGAGGATTCTTTGTATATGTGTCAATTTTAATTTGGTTTTTCGCTTTGGGTTTTATAGATTTCCTTGTCCCAAGATATTAGTGTATGTGTTATATTTTATTTACATATATTTTTGTTTTTTTGTGCTATTTATTATAATGTTTGTTTATTATATATGCCACATAGCCACACTGGCCTTAGAATGCATATCAAGGTGGATGAAAGAAAATAAGCTGCATTTGTCTCTACAGAAGAC
>WYDF02022971.1:0-13119 GCA_009867245.2 Adranes taylori | reverse complement strand
ACCTCCTATCAACCCGCACTGGCCAGCGTGATAGGAAATGGCTAAATTCCTCTCGATATAAATCTCGATGTAAAATTTGGGACTATTGAGGGGACTATGTTCAGCAGTGGACGAGAAAACAGGCTGTTTGATGATGATGATGATGATGATGATGATGATCATATAAATAGGCAAATAAATTTATTTCTTTAAAAAAAAATCCCGCTACAACTTATTTCTTGCAAATAAGAAGAGAACGAAAAAAATGCACAAAATAAAAAAAAACGCACGCGTATGTTCGATGTAATAAATGTTTACAAGAAAAAGCCATCAATGCCAAGCAGCGCGTTAGGTTTGTTCGGGAGAATTTATGAGATCGTTCTCGTTTAGTTAACTGTGTATTTTTTACATAAATTTTTATATTTATTTTTACGACCACCAAGAACTAGGACAAAAAAAATTATGACTAACGGTTTTTCCGACCGCCAAATTTTATGAGCTTTGGCTCCACATTTTTTATGACTTGTGATAGCAAAGCTTATAGATGTTTTCGTTTCGGAGAATGTTCAATAAGCCGTTAAGATTTTCGCTTTTATGATTTTAAAGGTCTAACAGTCAACTTCTATTGGTTGTGATTCTACGTTTTCTGAGAGTTTTAGCAGAAGGCTGTTTCAATTCGATGCTTCCCAAACTTTGGTACATAGAACCCTAGCATACACACGATACACAAGGAGTGCACCCTTCGGCAAAAATTCGAATAAAAGGCAAACACAATCTCATATCGGAGGAGACACAATTCTGAATTGGGATATTCGTTTCTGCAGCGAGCATTATCGTGCATCCCGGAGTCACAATTTGCAATTACAATGATTAGATCTATCGTTTGGTCAGCGAGCGATAATCGCAATCTGAAGAATATTTAGCTCAAAGTAGCGCCATAGCCAAAAATAGTTCTGCAGACTCTTTCGATTTCCTTTAACTTCATTTTTCTTTTATTTTTCTCGTATCTTCATATCACCTTCCACTATACGCCATTACCTGTTTCTTCAATGCGAATTGGAGAACATCGCGATCATTAAAAAAATTACTGAGATCAAAAAAGTTGACAGAGAAGCGCTAGACTAACGTCAGCAAGCCAAGCAAACAATTCGTCTCCAACAACCAGATCTCCACCATTCCATCACTCCTCACAGTTTTTCATCAAGGCGTGCATTTCACGCCTTGGACGATATCTTTATCAATTTTCGACAATAAACCGACATTTCGAGAACTTATCCTGCCCAGCATCAGTATCCATATATTCGAACGTTAACTAGCCGTAAGATATGTTTCGTTCATAGCCATCCTCAGGACCGAAGAACAATTATAATAAATCATTTTATATCTTTATATCCAGTTCGTTATTCTTTTACCTCTTACTTTTTTTATGGAATCTAGAATAGATTGGATCGACCTTACAAAATATCCTAAATTTGTCTATCCTTTTTGATTGATTTCTACTTGTTGTCAAGCATATCTTACGATTATTTTTATGTCATTGGTATATGTTTCTGAATGCCTGCTCATTTTATTGTTTAATGGTGAACTTCATTCTATAATTTTTTTTCCACAAGTCACTAATTATTCTGGACATGTGTCTTGCTCAGGTCCATTTCAAAAACATTATAGGTTGCGAGACATTAGCGTTTTCAAATTCACACATGTGGCACGCGATCTCTAATTGTGTTTCCTAGCACTTTTTCCCTACTGATGTTATTCTCAAATTAATTGCTGAAGTGCTTTATTAATGTGAAAGTGTCCGCTTGAAAAATGTGGACTGGAAGCACACGAATTGAAAACATTTCTTTACCAGCTACAGTGCATTTTGCTCTAGAGAAAATATCTCTTAGTTGTCTAAAAAACCAATCAGACCCAATCTCATAACGACCCAGATATTTACGGGTCTCAGCATATCTAATTTTGATAACTTTACATTTAACACTCTCTTAGTTTTCGATAAATTTATTTATCGATCAATTTTTTTCATCGATGAAAATATGGGTGAGGAGAACATAGTATAACAAGTTTTCAGGGCATGACAAGAACATTGATGCCAGGAATTAGAAACAAATAGAAGAAACCCCACTTTTGACTCTCCGTAAACTACAAGATCTGCAAGTGGTGGCAGAAATTTAATGGGAGCACTTGTAAACTTACACAAACATTTATAGCTATAAAACAAGCTTTGTTTTATTTATAGCTTTATTGCAATTTAAAGAATATTGTTTTAGGTTATAGCAGTTTTCAGAATAAAATATAAACTTTATTTACGTCTGATGAACTATAATCTTCTATAACATGTTTTATAGCTATAACATATAATTATTCGGATTAGCCATGGATTTTTAAGTCGATGACGTGGATGTTGAAGATGGTGAAGTTGCGGCGTCTACGGAAAAGTAAGGTAGGTAAAGAGTTTAGTCGCTATCGCCGAAAATGCACCGGACGAGACGACGGCGATGTTCTTCTGGCGTCACTTGATACAACCATCCTTTTCCCAGCGTGGGCGGTAATGAGACGTCTCCTGGTGCTTTCCGAGACAATGACAAACCTGGAGGTGTGTACAGATCATCATACTGGATCGGCAGAGGATTCTGTTGTGGTTCAGATACAGACAGGTGTCGACTAAATAGCGCGGGACAACGCTGTTTGATTGGCCATTCGGGAGTGGTGTCACGTCTTCCTCTGCGGGCTAGGTAAGCTTCCCGTAGGGCGTCCCTTTTCGTCTGCTGGCGACCTTCTCTCTTCCTCACTTATATCGTAGATGCACGGATAGGATAATGAAAAGTGTAAATGAGCGAGAAAGTAGAGTAGGCGACTTAAATGTTTAAAGGATCGTGAATTTTGTTTACCTGAACATTTTTTTTTGGTGTTGTGAATTTTCAGTGTGAGCTTATGATTTTACTGTTGGCACTTACTTTGCGTTCAGACATATTCAACAGTGCGACTTTTCTTATTCTCGTAATAAGTTTGTAGCCTATTAGAGTGTTATGACTGATAGAACTGTGCGAATATGGTCACTCATGATCTGACAGAAACAAGACTCAGAATGCGTCTTGTTGAAGTAGGCCTAGATATGGCTTTTTATATGAATTTAGAGATTTTTCCACGTTCAGCTTGATAGCGGTAGGTTTTGATGCTGTAGGAAGCAATTGGGCTGGATTTAATCGAAATTACTGCTAAAATTTTAGAGAAAGGAGATTATTCCTCGAATAAACGATGGCTTTTTGGCCGTAGCGAATTTTAACAATAATTTCGCATAGCATTCATGCTACGATATTATGTTTCTATGATTCAACTTTGATGAATTGCTCTCCAATCAGCTTTAACGTGCAAACGATCGACGAGCTGCACTTCCCCTTCCATAGTAGTGACTAGCCAACCATGTGATAGTGGCGACAAGGTGTATGTTTCATGGAAATAATAGAGAAATATGCTCATACGAAGGTAACGCCCCCAGAAGTTCATTACCCTCATCAAAGTTTGTCGAAATACGCTGTTATCGAACTCTCGAACAGACGAAATTACGAGAAGTCAATAAACCCATTAAAAAGGAGGGCGGAAATCTTTCGCTAGACGAGAGCAATGAACGGGGGTTCAACGTCCTTACTAAGAAGTTGTTTGTTAGAATTGAATCCAGAAATCTATGTAAAAAAAAACTTGCGCGGGTAGATAACGAGCCATAAAAGAGCACGAAACATATTCCTCTCGTTTGTTTTGTACCAATTTTTTGTTCAATTTCTACACTCGATGACTATGCAGAAATAAATGTAAGATATTTTTTGTACGGACTTTGTTCTCGATGCGATCGCACAAAAAAGTATGAAATACGCCTGCTTGGGGCAAAACCATAGCAAAAGGAAGGTCAATACGAAATATGGCTATTACTTTCCTTCTCATTTATTACACTGCCTCTGTGTAACACATGAAGCTAAAAAAAGATGTTAATTTTGTGCGTTTGGCTTCAAACCAGGACGCTTCCCTGCGTGGCCGAAGGAGGGGGTGTTACTATCCGCTTGGCTGACGATCTTGGTTGTCGTTTGTAAAAGCATTCACATCTACGTGTATAAAAAAACTTATAAATAAACAACCCCAATCTTTTCGTTACTTGAAACGAAAATGTAAAGCAAACAGCCTATAATAAACATAAGACACGAAAAGTAGACGCTATAAAAGCGTACGAAAGAAAGAGAAAGAGAAAAGCAAAAACAACAACTTAAACGGCGAAAGAGACATCGAATGCGCACTGTGTCCTTCGTCCTCTTTTCTCTTCTGGTTCTCTCTCTAACACACGCGACGACGCGTTTCGCGTTAGTGAACGCAATTGGCAGTGCTCTCTCCTCCCGCGGTGGCGGCTCTGGACTCCCTGCTCCCCCCCCCCTTTTTCGAGCACCACGAAAACGAACGTTATTTTGCTTGATGACCTTCGTTGGCATATATCTTTACGCAGACTTCATTCATTCCATCTATATAAAAAAACGTTCGCGACCATACAAAACAGCATTTTCGTTGTTAACTTATTTTGAAAGAAATTCCGATACATTATTATTTATTTGATTAGTGATTTTTTTAGATAATTTCACTTATCGATTGCTGTAATCATTTATCGGTTGTTGTAATCATTTATCGATTGCGAGGCTTTGTCTAATATGCCGATAACAACATTCGTTTAAAGAAATATTAATCTAATAACAAACCACGACACATAACTAAATAGTTGGCAGGAAATCTTCGAAAATCTAAAACCTTTCCCAACGGAAAATCTAGAAACATGTTCTTTATAAGTGTCCAAATTTTTGAGATTATTTTCAAAGATAGCATTAGAAGTCTGGGTTTCATGGGGTTTGTCCTGCTGATTAAACCATATACAGAATAAAAGTTAACCCAGAGGTATTGTCACGTTTATTTTGTGATAATGGGTAGCATAGACCCTAATTGGTTAGTAAATTCTATGTGCAGTTAAAATTCACCCAACCCAACCGAAATCAAAATAATAACAATTCAGGTAGAACGTAGGGAAATTATGATTAAGGGTTGAGGAATATTACAATAACGTTGCCTTAAATTGCCTTAATAAAATAATTACGGCTCATAGCTTAGTTAAATAAATTAAAGATAATAAAACACCACGAGAATTTTAGATCTATTTTTAATAATCAATTTATTTACATATTATTTCAATTATATTGGATTTACGATTTTGATGAATAATAAAACATTAGCTTGGTTTAATCTATTTAAAATACAAAGATTGAGATTTGTATGCAATAATTTTCCTTCCAGACGAATGTAAATGAAATAATTACCTAGCAACATTTAATTGACAGAAATGATTACTAGGATTCGATACTGATTGATTGGCGAATAATATAATAAACTACAGTATCATCTTGGTTAGTTAAATATTCGTAAAGATCAATACGACAACGGTAAACTTTATTATTAATAAATAAATAATTTTAGAATCTTTTAATCCACATTAATACATTAATTAATCAATTATTAGTTATTTGAAAAGTGAAAATTAATAATATTCGAAATATATAATTACTTACTAAATATTAAATGCATAAAAACCCTAAGATGTTTTAATCCCTTTAAAATAAATTAATATGTACTCACATTGGAACTCCTGATATTGTATGAATATTATGAATATTATGAATAGAAAATCGCATATTCTTAAAAAATCAGATAAGGCAAATCATATCTTGTTGAAGCACCTGTTGAAGCAATATGGCACTTCTGGCACTTGATGCACTTCTATCACATGTTGAAGCAATATGGCATTCACTGTTCTTTGTGGGAGAATGGTGTATGCCATATTGCTTCAACATGTGATAGAAGTTATCTGCAAGAACCTATAACCATGGACTATTGCTATAGTTATATAAAAATTATGAAGAAAGTAAATGTTATATACATTTTGCCACTATATTGTATTACAAAACGCATTTCAAACTTTCAAGCTATAGTGTAACTTTTTTGAATGCCTTCCCTATGTTTATGTCTCTTCTTTCCTATCGCGGCGCACTGAGAGTGGAATAAATTAAAGATGGATGTCTCGCAATTTAGTGCGATTCATAATATAACTAGAGAAATTTACTTTAAAAATAGATCCATAATTACATTCATGCCAGATAAATAAAATTCAGATTCATATTGGAGGAAATTCGGATTAAAATTTAAGCGGTTTTGACGATAGTTTTTGAAACATTTACAAATAATTATATTATACCCCATCCAATTTGCTTTAAGGAAAAGTACTCCATGAAATAGTGCAAGTCAAACACAATTTTAAAAACAAGTTACAAAGGATATGAAAATCAGTTTCAGATATACAGGGTGAGTCACCACCGACGCCACGGAGTTTTATGGCGAAATCGCTTTTATGATGTATATTCCAGTATATTGGCATTATGTGTGACGATAGGGGCTATAATTTAAAAAACTTAGTAAATGTACAGGCGGTACAAAAATAGGTTGAATATTAAAGGCATATATCTTTTCTTATGGAGCATACTATATATGATCATAGTTTTGAATTGCTTATAAAAAATATGCTAAACGTTCATGAGGGTGACCTATACCTAAATACAAAGTGTTCTGAGTTACGTCGATTTTTCTAAAAATTTAAGGTCCTGGAAAGAATCCAATATCTCACGATCAACTTAATACTAAGAAATTTCCTGTCAGATCGAAGTAGTTGATCTTAAGAGTAGAGGGAAAGTACCGATTCAAAATCATTTCCTCCTCACTAGAGCCCCGCCCTATCTATCATTCCAGTTACATATTCTTATAATTTTTTAATGTATTAAATATAATCTATATTGGTGAAAACTTCGGACGATTCGGTGACGTTGTTTGCGCGTTTGGCAGCTGGGACATTAAAACATTTAATATGTCGGTTGACATAATACGGGTGAAAATTTGTACCCAGTGTCCCCTCTGAGCAGTATATCTGAACCAAGTCACGTGATATATTTGAAGGTAAATGGTGTCTTATATTGATTTAATTCAATCCTCATTTGCTTTAAACCCCGAAGATCTATAGGTGATTTAACCAGATTAATTGCATCAATATTACTACTCATCCGATTTTAGTGAAATAAAGATTTATTTACAATATACCTGAAAGAAATAAAACCAATAAATAAAATAATACATATTTATTTTACATATATATTTTACATCGCAATACAATATTTATCGAAGATTTACAATATAATACAAATTTAAACATTGTTTACATTAAAAAATATAATTATTTAATCATTTCTGCCGTTCGTTGTTTCTTTTGTTTTTTTTTTCATAAATCATTAGCAAATTAAACAACATTTTTCTTATAGTTGTAAATCGATTCTGTTGATAATCTTGAATGAGGATATTTTCATTAGTAATAGTTTGATCAAAAGGAATTAATCAGAAGGAATTATTAGTTTCATCAGCAGAAGAAATTGACCGATTCTCCATCATTTCTTGCTCTCAATATCCCAGCGCATTCACCATTCCAAAACCCTTTGTTGCATGGTTCATAAAATGGCGGATGCTTCGGGCCTTATTGATCAACATCTGGGTCGGCAAAAAGTGGATATGGCATGTTAGTGGCGCATTCACCATTCCTCTCGTCTATATGCTAGAATCTTTTAAAATAATGCCGGTTGCTTTGTACCTTAATGATCAACATGTGGGTTGGGAAAAAATGTCCATACCAATTATGTATGCATATTTCTGCATAGTTGGTTGCCTATAGTGCTGCACATTCACTGGGAAAAGCGAAAACTGCGAAAAAAAATGACAAGAAAATTCGTGGATTTTTAAAAAGTTTTTGTAGCACTTCTAAATAAGTTGATTACCCTTAATAAATAAATTGTAACCAAATCAATTGTAACGCACGCTACTGTTACGAAGCCAGTTAATGAGATAAAATGTAAATATAATTAAATTGTATACAAACGCTTACGCATTACGCAGTAAATAAAGACACAGTAATAGTAGGAGAGAGATAGGTTTAGTTATTATTCGCCGCTCAGTACACATTAGTTGTGTAATGGCAAAAGCACGTATTGGCCGCGTGATAAAGAGTATGGAACGTAAATAGTATTGATTGATAATACGGCTTGGCTCAAGACTTCTCTGGCCTCATTGTAATGTGATAAACCGTAGCATGGAACAATTAGCGAGCGAGAAGCTACATAGAAACCGTATAACAGAACAAAGAGTCTGTGAAGGCTTAATGCCCATAAATACCGCGTACTTCCATAGAATATTTTACTACATTTCATAAACTTGAAGAGCCAGCAGCACCAGTAGGCAGCAAGCCGAAGACCAGCCAGGACGAGATGTAATTAGCAAGGACAACCGGCGACCACCACCGTATAAGTAAGCGTTTGGTAAGCGTTTCTATATATTGCTATACTGTGTTATTGCATGTATTTAATAGCTTTGTTTTCTCCTTCTACCTTACCTACGTCTTAAACTGCTAGAGTGTATGACTCCATCCTTTACTTCGGGGTCCCAGTCACTTGACCATAAGAAACACGGACATGTTCGACGCGGTGTTACGTAGGTCTTAGCAACATCCTTGCTATTCCATCCGCTAGAGTGTATGATACTAACCTACGGGTTGGTCTCAGTCACTCGACAACAGTAACACTGTTTTGTTCGGTGCGGTGTTACGCGGTTCGCAGCAATTTCCTTTCCGCTCTGACGTCCCTAATTCTGACCGTAATAGTGATTCTAGTATTCCTGTCGTTATCATTTGCCGACTTATACAACTAAATCATACCCTCCTCCGCCTCCCGGTGTCATGATACCCCGCTCTTCCATGTCCTTATTAATTATTGGTTCATTATCAGGTTACCGCACGTTTTACATGCACCGCTTACGTAATTATTGACTGCTTTATTGTTTTGATTTATTATATCTTAATCGCTTAGTGTGCGACAGTGTATTTTGACATTTAATTAATGGACATTTAATTGTACAATGCTTTCTTTTTGTGTATTGTCTATGAAGACCAATAGGCGGTTTTCTTAACTCTTTAATGCTATTTTACTGTTAGTAGTAAGTTTATTTCAGATGCCCGCAAGATATCGAACACCTGGGCAACTCAGAAGACTAAAGCTGTATGTGTACTCAGTAAGTCACTGAAGACCGGAGGAACCACAAGAGTAATTCCAGCGTGCGGTCTCACCTTAAACTGATATGGCGCCCGAGGTGACGTTTCCGGAGGATAGAAAGTTCTGATAATAATAAGATATTTGTTTGCGCCATCGGTGACAGATGCTAAGGCTCCCTATTTGCAAAGTCGCGAGTGGGATTCATTATCTAAATCTCTTGTTGGAAATAATCATTATAATGCATATTTTGTTCCGTATTTTAATTATTAAACCATCTTACAAAAGGAGAACAAACACATACCGTGGAAGTATTCGAAAACCCCAAATGGGACTAAACAAATAAACTAAATGTCTAAAAATAGAATATTAATTTAGTAGACACAAGATCAGTAACTATCACTTGTTAGTAACCTACATGTTCTGTGGCGCTGCAGGTAAGCAGAAAAAAAGGCATCGCAATGGAAGCACTTAACTCCCTTGCCCAAAAATGATCTGCCCAGACCTAATAAGGATCTGAGCTAAGTGTCGTCTTAGCGATCCTTGGTAGGATTTTTGAGAGGATAGTGACTTGCCGTCTGAGGAGTGTGCTTGAGTAAACCACATTATCCCTGATAACCAATCTGGATTCACAGCTTTTCGCTCGGCACATGGTCCTCTCCTAAAATTCCAAACTGATGTAATCCGATACTAAACAACAGCCACTATTCCTTAGCAGTTTTTCCAGACATTTTTCATGCATTCAATTCAGTTTGGCATGCCGGACTGATTCGGAAGCTATAAAAGAACTAAACCTCGCACATCCAATCACCCTAGAGCTTATAAAAACTTACCTTACTAACCATTCCACTTGCATCAAAATAGGAGATGAATTATCTAGAGAAATTCATACTCTGGTCGGTGTCCCAGAAGGCTCTGTGCTTGTTCCACTGCTCTACATTGCCTATTGTCAACATATGCCGCAACTTCAAAGTCAAGGCTGTCACAGTGCTCTATACGCCGATGGCACAACCTGCTGGGCCTGCGTGCCCCAAACAAAAACACTCAGCCACAACATCCAAAATAGTCTCGATACGTTTTCTGACTGGGTAAAGAAATGACGAGTAATGCCAAATCCTACTAAAACCCAAGCTATTCTGATTCAGCACCCCAACTACACAAGAAATAAACATCAGAAGCCATGGGAAGAATTCATCCCACTACGGAATGAGATTACGTACCTAGGCATAACTTTCAGCAGAATCTTTAGCTGATAAGACGACTTAGACTCCACTTTGGCTAGAGTTAGAAAACGAGCCAATCTAATCTCAGCTCTCAGAGGATTACTGAAAGGCTGTGACTCCAAAATACTTAACCACACTTACAAAACTTACATTAGGCTAATTATCGATTACAGAGCAATTCTGTACTCTTCGGCCGCAAACAACTCATTACATGTTTCCAAGCGCTAATCTATATGATCATAACGCGGCCACTCCAATCACTGATAGATTGAAAACACTTCAAGCTAAATATCCGCTTAGACACTCACAAGAAAACAATCCTATAGCATACACACCCTGGGGTCCAGCTGGAAAGTCTAAAAGTGGCGTCGTAAGCCGCCTAGAAGACCTTTTCCGCACCCACCCGCCAGAAATATTCAAGCAATGCAAAAGCCTCCCGAAGACCTCCAGGAAATCCTCGACACAATTCCACTATCTTTCCGTTAAGGGGCATTAACTTTGGGAGAAAAAATATAAAAAGACAACAAATAAAAAATAAACATAAAAAAGTATAAGAAAAAAACAAAAAATCTATAAAACAAAGCAGAAAACAAAGACTACTAACATTCCCATTATCACCTTTAGCAAGTCAACTGCATATCGCTTGGCCTTCGGTGCAAGCAGCATCAAAGGTACAAGTAAAACTAGAAACTAGAAACCAAAACAACTCACCTAACTTCACCTATACCAAAACAAGTTACCTTTAATCATGTTAGCACTAAGGTTTTGCAGGTTTCCCTTGGTTGTAAAGCGAATGCTATAGCATAATACTCCTCTTGCAAGCTGTCCGCACCAATCTGTACCTAACCACTCAGAAGGAAAATCCTCTTCAGCATGGAATTGCTCTCTACATTTTCTTCCCCATTCGCCTATATGTATATCTGCCTCCACACTCATTTTTTTCTCAATTCTTGAAGTACCAACAAACCTCACCCTCAGAATACAGCTTATTAATCACTTCCCGCTCTTACTCTTCCCTTTTTGCAGAACATCTTCTTTCTTCTTTCCTCTTTAGCATTCATATAATCCTCCCATGATTTTGTTTTCTGCTATCATGTTTTTGTTCGATCTACCTTGGTATCAGTATTCCATCGGCTTAATGTCTTGGTGAAATCATTGATCCTGTTCCTCACTGACGGAACTAAGATAATCCGGGAAATGCATGAAGCAAGTGCTTAAAACATCGACCTTCTTTATCAAACCAAGTTTTATATGAAGTGAGGCAAAAGAATCTTTTCTCGCTCATCCAAAACTTACTCAATAACATTTTTGCCGCCAATTTCCAACTTCTCTCTAACTGGGCACTCTCTCTTAATCCAATGTTGACTCCTTTCCCTATTATCGCGCTCACACAGGAAGCATGGATATTTTTTATATCGCACTTGAAGTCTAAGAACCATGGCAATTACTTTTAAATCCCCACATATGGTCCATATGTGATCTTTGTATTTAAGTTTGTTCAAAATAATGGCCAAATTTTCGTAGCATTCTTTGTAGTGCACGGAATGTCCAACTCGTATTGAAGCATATTTGTTGCCGTTATGGAAGAGCACAGCTTTGAGGCTGCTTTTGCATGAGTCAATGAAGAGCCTCCATTCCTTGCGTCATATTCAATTTAAAACTATACCATCAAGCCAGGAATATTGCTGCATTGCTGCAATATACTAAATCTACATCTTCAGAAAAATAATGAAGGAAATCATTTTCTCGTCTTCTAAACCGTGAGAAAGATACACCAGGTGCCAATAAGATTTTTTGTCAGTTAGCCTAGAACCTAGTAGTTCTGCGGAATTTTTAGGAAAGCCCAAGTCTCTCACTAATTCATTTAATTCGCTTTGTGAGAAGAGTTGAGGATCGTTACTTTTTACTGCATTGAAATCATTATCAGAGCCATAGTCTTCTTCTTCGGAGTTAGAAGATATATATTTAAGTTTTTCTGGGGATTTAGATATGGATATTCCAAGAAAATGAGATACGGCACGCACAGCCGATGTAATGTTGGGTAAACAATTCCATTCCTATTTTTGGCATTGACCCCATGCACATTTGACGAGCAAACGTAGCAGTTATTGCTGTGGTTAGTTGTCTCCCTCCAGATCATCGGGATTCCGAGACGAAGAGATTTTTGTTTTCCACTCAACCACTGTTTCAATTCTTCCACACAAGTACAACAGACGATGTGTGGGGCCCAAGATTTATCCTGGTTACCCAGCTTGACACCAAAGTAAGCATAGTACACTTTCTCTGTGATCACTTTCTCTGTGATCACAAAATCTGTAATCTTGCTTCGCTGTTTCTTGATTGTAAGCACACCGCAGATGTAGCTAAATTTGCTAGGGTCATTAGAACAGCCCCTTGTAGACATTTTTAAGAAACTGTCCACAATCACAAAAATAAATTTTAATCACTGATTAAATGATATGATGGTTCAATTGAAGAAAACGAAAATTTAAATCGGAAAAAAATTCTTATAAAAACACGTATTCTAGATGTTAAATGAACATAAAAATCAACACCCGTCTTCATTTGCAAAACTCTTAACTAACAGGGGGGATGTACCGACTGCAGCCTCCCTGGCGCCAGTAACGTCTGTGTTTAGAGCTGTTGCCACATTCCTGTCTTAACAGAATCAATGAACTTCATCTCATTGTCTACACTATTTTATTAATTTCTTTCTTTTTTTTACTTATATGGATCAAACATTTTTTTATTTTATTAAT
>WYDF02022960.1:2284-13119 GCA_009867245.2 Adranes taylori | reverse complement strand
AATAAAACCTGATGTCCAACTACCGATGATTTTCATTTGATATTGTATACAACTGGACAAGAACATTTTATTTAATTGTAAATTCTGTGTATAGAAAAAAAAAAATGGTTAAAGAGACCAAACCAAAGTCTACAAAATTAATCGTCTGGAACGAACTATTATTCTCAAGATCGTTTTAAGGAAGCAATAAAACAAATTTATTCCCCCAAATAAGATAATAATATGAAATCCTCTACTGGAATAGATGTAAAAGACATAGATGAGGAAAGTTTTTTTTTTACAACATAAAGTTGGAACAAGAGTCTTGAATTGGATTGATGCTCTAAATTGAAGTTACTCTTGGTCCAAAAATGGGAAAAGTGAAATAAAAGTGAAATAAAAAGAACTAGTTATAAACAGTATAACTAGTTCTTAATAAAAGACGGTGTTCGTACCCCAAATGTTTTTCCTTTATTTTTCTTGTTAACAAAATAAGGTTACAATCTAGATTTTGATCTGAGTATTTCATTATTCAAGTAAAAAGTAAAGCTTCATATACGGCAAGTATTGGTGAAAATTGATAACTTTTTGACTCTAATCAGTCTTCATGTTCCAGAAGAATCATTTGAATTTTTGGGATCAGAAAAAATCTTTTGTTTAAATATTAAAAATTAAAAAGCAAACATTGAAAATTAAAAAGAAAGATTTCTTTTTTAATTTTTAAGATTTAAAAAAGATTTTTTCCTTTAATGAAGCTTTTATTTTTACTTGATGAAACTCTCAGATAGTTTCGAAATCTAGATTGTAACCTTATTTTGTTAACAACAAAAATAAAGGAAAAAAATTGGAATCAGGAACACCGTTTTATATTAAGAACAATGTTCGCTTCAAATCACCGCAACACTAAAGAACATAAATAGTTATTGCAAAAAAGAATCCTTTGTTTTTTTCTAGGTTGCCGAGATCGCTTTGAATACTTCCAGAAATACATAGGTCGCTTCATATGATAATTCCACTAGTGAAATAAATGTAGTTATGCATATAACTAGGGCTCATACAATTCTAATATTACAAAAAATAAACAGAAATAAAACTGAAACACAGAATGAAGCCATTCCGAAACAAAAACTCAAGGAAAAAAAGAGAATACTTAGTGCACTCTCAGACAAGATTCCTATTTGTTTATAGGCAATAATCCGATACTATTTTGAAGATCGATAATTGCTATATGATGTAAATGGAACACGTTATATCTAGTGAGCCTTAGCAGTGATGTTCCACAAGATTCCATTATTAGACAAACTCTGTGGAATAATACGTATAGTAGTCTTCTGGAATCAAGAATACCACATGGGGTCACATTTATGGGATTTGCTTACGACGTAGCCATACTAGTCACAGCGAGAGCTAGAAAATGTACCTAATAGAAGCCTCAAAATTGTCAGTGAGTGGATGAGAGCAAATTCTCTTAGGAAAAAAACGGAAGCCATTATGGAAGATGGTCGCAGAAGGGTGAGTACCTTCTAGTGCTCTAAATCGAAACTCACCAAATTAAAAAGAAACAGACAAATATGCAGCCACAGGAGCTTCATTTATAGAACGTCCTATGGCTAAAGTGAGAGGACCTACTATTTTCAAATAGAAAATTGAGATGCTAAGTAGTGCAGTCAACATTATTATATGCCGCCCCAATATGGACTAAAATCAATGAACGTTGGGAGAACGGCAAATCTCCTACTCAAATCTCAAATGATTGGATTGCTGTCAATAAGTGGAGTCTCTAGGACAACATCAACCGGCGCTTTATGTGTCCAGTCTGCAACTCTCCAATTCAACTTCTAGATGGGAGAAAACGGAAAGTTACTCAAAACAAAAACTATATCGGTACGGGATCGCCTGCAGTCAGACTGGGTTATAGTGAAATTGCGATCGGGGCAGGTAGACATATACTTTAATACCACAAGTAAGTTCTTGGATGGAAAGACCTCATTGCTAAATGAGCTTACAGGCCACGAATGCTTTGCTTCCAATTTATCAAAAATGGGGAAAAAACAACGCGTGTTACGAGCACTGTGAGTAGGAGCAGAACGACGTAGAGCATACTCTGTTTGTTTGTACGGCGTGGGCGCAGGAGTGACAGGGGCTGATAAGAACAAAAAGTATAGTACCCATAATGGTGCAATGCTAGAAAAAGTCAGAGGACTAACTAGATGAGCGTTTCTTAACCTATTTAGGCTTATGGAGCGGTAAAAGTTGTGAAAAAATCTCGCAGACCGCTCTTTCTTTTTAAGAAAAAAATATTATTTTCTGAATAAGAAATTTGTTTAAAGCGGACAGATAAACATTCTCCGCAGACTGCCGTTCAGCCGGACCGGCGGTTGAGATTAACTAAACTAGATAATTATTAAACAGTTTCGTAACTATTTCAAAGTGATAATTCTAATAGAAATGGAAGTGTAGCCAAGACTTACCTAGGCGAGAAGATGGATTAGGACGCATGGCTTGAACAGATCTATCACGCGTATTGTGAAAACGGGTTCATGGTAGCTTCTGGTGTCAATAATGTTACTTGTGATGAGCATGCTCATGCTACACCAAAAAAGGATCGCTTTGAACGCTGTGAGGAATAAATATGTTGCTTCATATAAAAATTCCACTAGTGAGTCTAACAAATACGCAAATAAATCCAGTTAGGGCTCACACAGCTCTAATATTACAAAAAATGATAATAAACAGAAATAAATTCACTAAGAATGAAATAATTCAGAAACAAGAAGATTAAGAAAGAAAAAACAAAAAACTCGAAAGCAAACGGAAAAGAGAACCACTGACATAGAAGACAGCAAAAGGGGGTATACAGTGTTGGGTAACGTATAGAACACGGATGTTTCACAAAATAACTGGATGACAACCGAAAGAAAGAGGGCGCACAATGTGAGACATTCGCAAAGGGTGAAGATGAAGCTAAACACGATCTGCTCTACAGCCTAACATGGGCAGAGCAGTGAAAAATGGAAAATAGAGTAGGGCAAATAGATAGCCCTGGGAATTTAGGCGAAATTATACATTAAACAGGTAATGACAGAAAAAGATAGACAACATATATCTATAACTCTTCATTTCTAACTGAATAGTTAATTCAGTGAAAAAGTCTACGGGGAAGCCCTATCCAAACCAAATCATTTTATATATGGTAACTTTTGTATCTCTGAAACAACTCTTTGGAAATAGGAATGTTTAATCCATCTGAATCAAGCTACTTTTTGGAACGCCATCTAAAAACAACCTAAGATTGTTTGTTTACATTCAATACGGCGAAGATCTTTGAAGGTGTACAAACGATAATTTGATAATTGGTGGGGCGGGGAAACTTAAATTCATTTGTAACAGTAATAGTTAATCCAGTGAAGGAGCCCAAGGGCTACTCCCATCCAGAGTAGATCATTTTATATATGGAAATTTTTGTATCTCTGAAACGATTCTTTGAAAAAAGCAATTTTTATTTCAAGCTACTTTTGGAACGCCATCTATCGTTAAAAAATAATAAAAACATAACCTAAGATTATCGGTTTACATTCAGCAAGGCGAAGATCTATGAAGGTATACAAACGATCCGTCCCCCGTGTTCCTATATCATATTCATGGAATACAGACGTCATCAGTAGCATAGTATAGCCAGATTTTCCTCATTAAGGTCAGAGACATTCGCCAGTATTTTAATACAATCTAGCATATAAGTGAGGCAAATGGTGAATGTACAGCTAGCATAGCATACCTATTTATTACCGACCTACACTTTGCTTAGAATATTTAATTTGAGGAAATTTCTAACTGTAATAGTTAATCCAGTGAAGGAGCCCAATTGGTATTCCAATCCAGAGTAAATCATTTTATAGTGGAAATTTTTGTATCTCTGAAACGATTCTTTGAAAAAAAGGAATTTTTATTTGAAGCTACTTTTTGAAACGACTCTTTGAAAAAAGGAATTGTTATTTGAAGCTACTTTTTGGAACGCCATCTACCACTAAAAGAATTAAATTAAAACAACCCGAGATTGTCTTTTTACATTCAACACGGCGATGATCTTTCAAGGTGTACAAAAGATGACCCCCCGATAAGAGAATATCATATTCAAATCGGGAATGGAATGCAGATAACATCAGTAGCATAGTATGGCCATTTTTTGCTCAATAAGGTACGAGGCATTCGCTAATATTTTAATGCATTCTATATCATATATGTGCGAGAAAAGGTGAATGTATCGCATCGCATACCCATTTTTTGCCGACCCATCCTTGGCTCAGTAAGGCCCGAAGCATTCACCCATATTTTAATATGTTTTACACAGTGTTACATGGTTATATACCGCGGTTTTACACGGAAAAATAAATGATTTACTCAAAACTATAAGTCTCTCACATAATCTAGGTTCAATCTTCTTTGTTATCGCAAACTATGTAAAAAGATTCGAAGTTATATTACATGACTTCAATACATATAAATAAAATAATATTTCAGTACAAATTTTATGCAAAATAATTACTCTACGCATTCAGGGATTTAAGACCTTTTCTACCACCAAAGTTTCTTATAGCTTTCAATAATTCATCTCTAGAATCTGCCGATAGGTTCGTATTTTTTCCAGGAATTAATTGGCATAGTGATTTTGGCATAATCGGAGGAGGCAATGGTATATGATTTAAACTATTAAAGTAACCTGTTGAATTCCTATTACTAACTTTATTATTAAATTGGTTCATTGAATTTTTCCTTAGTACAACCCTATTTAAATCATTAATATCATCATGATTGTTATTAACAAATTTTGATCTTGTGTTATCAACTTTCTTTAGATGTATTTGAGAAAACGGTACATTCTGATTGATATCATTTTCTTGTAGGCGATTTTTTGCAGGTAATGTACCATACTGACTAAAATTAGTATTGAAACCTTTAACTATTGGCACGTTTTGTTGAGAAAAACTATTTATTCTAAAAACGGTTTTAGGTTTTATTTCCGCTGGATTAACATATATTTGTGAATTACGTTTAGAATTTATAGAATAATCCAAAGGGCTGTTATTGGAATAAGCATCTGATATAATATGTGTAACTGAAGTGTTATTTTGAAGATCCTTAAAAGGCTTTTTAAATTCAACTGATCTAACAATAGGCACCCTTGATACATCAGAATTATCTAAGGCTATAGAATGAGGTCTCGTTGACATTTCTAATTTATTGATAGTACCTAAAGGCCTCCTATAACCTACAGCTGTTGTGTGACTTATAAAACGTTTAGTTTGAAAAGAATCTTGATGATTATCAATGTGGCCAATTTTTATGATAACATTACCTGATAGTTCCGAGGAAATAGCTTCCGAACCGTTAATCTTAATGCTTACATTGTTTTGGTTATTATATTTTTCGCTAAAGCTTTGACTAGGTTTGACTTGATTTGAATGATTTACAAGATTCGAAGCATTCGAATTTCTTAAATTTACATCTGAAGGTACCTTACACACGTAATCTGTGTCTTCCTTTAGATTGACTTGACTTTTAGAACGTTCCGACCAAGTGCTTAGGTTGATTGATGGTGGTCGATATGGTTGTGAACTTTTTGACGGCTCTTGATATGCTGGCTTCATAGGTTCGGGATAAGATTTAGAGCGTTCTTCAATAACATTTGAAGCGTCATCTTCATTTGGCACTTGGGAATTTTTGAATGTCTCATCTGAATCGATTTCTTTTGAGTTATATGGATTTGGAGCTGTTGCGGATGATTTTCTGATTGGTGAAAAGTTCTCTAACTGTTCTGTTGAATTGGTTGGTGTTTTGAGTTTATTTTGAATTTTTCGGATGACCTAAATATAAAAAGAAGTTTGTTTGTATATCATGTAAGCATAAGCATGGATCGCATTTCGTATTTGTATTTGTGGTCTCGTATTGGTATATCGTATTTGTGGTCTCTAAGATAATCTTTGTGTGTTCTCTTAAATGGTTATATAAAAAATCATATAATTTTAACAATTATAACCTCAAAATTATCAAATAATTTTGTTAAGAATTCATATTTCTGTTCATATCATACAACGAAATAACTGCAGAAGAAACGAAAGACCCTCCAAGCGACAGTGGCGATGAAAGAGAATCGGCCAGGATTGGTGAAGAAATTTGTGATGAATTTACCTGCCTCTCCGAAGATCCCATCAAACATTCACTTAAGGGATCTGACTCACACGCGTGGATGGCAGCCATCACTCAGGAAGTGGGCTCCATAATCAAAAACGACACTTGGGAATTGGTGAATCGCCCCATAAGTAAGGAAGTAATAGGAAGTCGCATCGTGCTTAGAAATAAATATAACCTTAATGGAAGCCTAAGTAAAAGGAAAGCACGATTAGTCGCACAGGGCTTTGCACAGCGCCCTGGAATTCATTTCAACGAAACCTCTGCCCCTGTAGCCAGACTTTCATCGATTAGGTTTTTGGTCGCACTGGCTGAAGCTCGCGGAATTAGAATCAATCATCTGGGCGCAACTACTGCATATCTAAACGGTGAGGTACTCGAAGACCTCACCTTTTTTTATGGAAAGACCAGATCAATTGAAGGCCGCCCTGGAGGTTTTATCCACAGATCAGAAGTCGTCCCGGCGGTGTTCCAAACAAAGTGCCTTGAAATGTGGTGACAAAGTTTGCCGTCTGAAGAATGCGTTATACTGCCTGAGCCAGGCCAGAAGATAATGCTATTCAAAGCTAGGCACAGCGCTACAGAAACTGGGGACTGTGCCCTCAAGAAGCGATCCATGCTTATATTATTACGGGAGCGATAAGGATCTAACATTGATAGCCATTTACGTGGAAGACATACTCGTGGCTTCGTGTATTCCAAAAATCAAAACCAGATTTTGTGAAGGTTTGTTAAAACAGTTTGAGACCAAAAATATGGGAGAAGCGCAGTACTGTCTCGGAAAGTGGACTTGTATTGCATCAGACCGGTTACATTTTGGAGTTATTAAGTTCCTTCGGGTTCGTGATAACGTATAACGAGGGGGGGGGGGGGAGGCGATATCGTGGGAATCTAAAAAGGAGAGATCCGTTGCCCTATCCTCTACAGAATCTGAATTTATCGCCATCTCTGAAGCAGGAAAAGAATTCTTGTATCTCCGTAAGCTAACGGAAGAGATATGCCTCGATGAACATTCGAACATTGTATTTTACAACAACATGGGCGCCATGTGCCTGACGAATAATAAAATACTTCACAACCGAAGCAAACACATCGATATTCGCTGTAATTTCATTCGCGAAGTCCTGCGAAATAACCAGATCGAGATTAGGTATTTTCCTATGGCTGAAATGTCTGCTGATCTGTTTACGAAACCCCTGCCCGGTCCTATATTTCAAGAATTATTCAAGAAAATTGCAATAACGTCCGCCATAGCGAGGGGAGTGTTAAGAGTTAATATTTCCGTTCATATCATACGCTATGTGGACGCAACCTTAGAATCATCTGATATATGGTGAGTAATAAGGTTACATTATGTATTACTTGATGACGCCTTATTTGCGCAACACAAACCAGTTGAAGTAGTCGTCTTTCTGTTATCTCGCTTTATTGAGGAGCTTCGTGCGTGTGTTATAATATTTTATCCTTTTTACTTATTATCGGACATTTATATTTCATTTGAATTATCATTGTTTCGTCTTACATTATTAAATATGTTGCTTTATCAGAATTCGAGTGCCCTTTTTCCTTCCTAGAATTTGGCACTCTCCTTCAAGTTTATATTCTCTTATTATTTCCTCAATCATTTGGGAATTATGATAGACGTTGGAAATGGTAAATGATGCCAGTATATGTGAAAAAAAATTGGATGAAATTTAATAGAAGGATGAGTGAAGTGATTATAAAAGAAAGGTATAATATAAATATTAGAACAGTAATGGAGGATTAGAGAGTTAGTAGATTGTAATACTGGTTTAGAAATTTTAGAGCTTTAGTAGAGATTTAGGGACTAGGGATTTTAATATTGGGTAGAAAAATCGGTTTAGATCAGAGCATTCCAAACAGTGGAGTACACCGTTCTTAGGAGGCATAGTGAGATCGTAGAGGGGGGGGGGATGCGTTAATATTTTTGAAAGAAAAACCATTTCAAAACATAAATCCCACATATTTATTCAGTGCATCTATTCAAAGTCAATGATCCATCCATTCGAACCTTCTTCTCGAATGTCCCGACAGGTTCCAGCCCACACCCCCACCCGCGGTCTTTCTTTACCCACGACGTACGTAAGATCGCAGGTTAGGTTAAGAAATAACGGAACAAAAGAAGTAATGAAATAATGGAACAAAAGTAAGACCAAGAGTGGGAAAGAATGTATCGAAATGGTTTATTGTGACCAAAAGTAAGAGGAAAAGAAAGTTTACGTGAGGTACTTTGGGACGAAATGAAGGGAATAGATGAAGTAGTAAGCATTGAGAAAGAAAAAAAGAGATAGAAGAAGCAACAAATATCTGTATTTTATGAAACAATAAGATGTAAGAGGAAGGTTAGGAAAGTATTATGAATGGTAAAGAAAAATCCTGGGAGGATTATATGGTGTCTAAAATGTTATATAAAGAAGAAGGAAAGAGATGTTTAGAAGGAGAAAGGGAAAAAGAAAGGGAAGATATTGAAAACGTGAAAACTAATGGCTAAATCTGGAAGCATTTAGGAAAAATAGGAATAAGTATGGGTTGTAAAAAAAGACTGAAATAAAACTGGAGAAATGGAGAAAACAATGGGGTTGTATGATAGTGAGAATGAAGTGCTAGAATGATGGCGGAGCAATAACAATGTGAGTGGATGATGAACAGAGATATAATAGTAGAAGATGTTATTAAAGAAATGGACGTAGGATAAATGACTTTTAGTACATAAAATATGGAATTTCAGATTTTCTTATATATAAGGAAGACAGATATATATCAAATACTCATAACTTAAATTAATGGTGAATGCTCCGGGTTGTATTTAAAAACCCCGAAACATTCACCAGAAAACTAAAGCTGCGCGCATTACCAAAGAATAAAATAATAAAGGAAAATCAAAGAATAAAATAATAAATATGGATGGAACATGGGTGAAGGATTATACAGCGGTGGAAATAGTAGTATAAATGGAAATTAGAATGGGCAATTTACATGTAGAGGACGAAATTTAGTTGATCATGAACGAAAGGGCGAGAACATATGTAGAATATAAGAAAATTTGGGACAGGTTGTAGTCTGATCACTTCCCAAAATTTGAATGTTGATCTTTGTTGTTTGTTTGCTTTTTAATTATTACATTTTTCTCCATTGAAAATTTTCTATATCTTTTCTACTTTAGAAGATAATTTATCTTTTTATCGTTTCTCTATCTTTCGAAGATAACAATGCTGTCTAAATTAGAAAGTGTACATCCTGTATATGGGATGAGAAGAGAGTTTACGTGAGCTACTTTTGGGCGAAATGAAGGGAATAGATGAAGTAGTAAGCATATTAAGACCCACTTTAGAAAGACAGAAAGGAGAGATATTTATGAAAAAATGAGATGTAAGAGAAAAATCGTAGAAAGATTATATGGTGTCTAAAAAGCTATAGATAGAAGACGGAAGAGATGTTTATAAAGGAGGAAGGAAGAAGAAGGAGAAGATATTAAAAAATTGAAAACTGAAAGCAAAATACCGAAGTATTTAAGAAAATGAGAAATAAGTGGGGGTTGTAAAAGTAAGACTGAAATTAAACTGGAGGAATGGGGAAAACTGTACAAAATTGCATGTATGATAGAGAGAATAAAGTGCGCGAGTGAAGGTGAAGAAACTAAATTGGGAATGGAGGATAACGGAGATATTACATTACAAGATGTCATGGAAGAAATAGGATAAATAAGGGCAGTGCAGAGGGCAGAGGGTCAGGATGGAATACCTGTAGATTCTTAGTAAATAAAATATGACATAGCGGAGTTAATTATAATTTTCTTATGGAAGGCAGATTTAACATATATCAAATACGTAGTATTTTAAACTACTGGTGAATGCTTTGGGATTTATATCAAAACCCCGTAACATTATTCAGGAAAAACTTCTTGCGCATACCAGACGTTTGCGTTGCAAATAAACTTTAAATGAGTTGTTTAAAGTTTTTACAAAATTATTTTATAACCAATTTAGTTCCCTTAATGTTTGGAAGAATTTGGATCCGAATTTGGATAAGTGCGATTTGAACCAAGTATGGTAGGATACCTGAGGAATGAAAGTAAGGAGAAATTCTAACGGTATATAAAAGGCGTGATAGAACTACAAAGGGCAATTATGGAAGGGATTTATAGGACAAGAGTAATTAATAAAATGAAATAACTGAGTACGGAATGTTGTCTTTAACACAGGCAGAAGTAAGGGACGCAAGCTATATTTATTGTTTATATATTTATAGTCTACCTTTGATAAGCATTGTAGAGTGAAATTATGGAAGAGTTTGTGTGGATTAATAAATGTGAGAATTGGAGCAAAAGTGAGAGAAAGAATGGAAAAAATGTATCGAAATGGTTTATTCTGACTAACGGTTTATTGAGGCACGCCTGTCAGTTGACAGCAAGTTTGTTCAATATATATGTGTTGGATTTGGAAGATGTATTGAAAAATAGTTACTCGGGAGGTGTAATCTTATTTAACGCTATGTTTAATACAGAAAGTACGTTAAATCCTGCTTAAATAGTGGTATCAATAACACAAGTGATAAAAAAAAATTTATAAAACGACATTTTTCATGGAACTCACAAAGGTGAAACATTAACATATTCTATATGTCCGGAAATTTTCATACTTTTAAACACT